>CM034147.1:938648537-938665450 GCA_019776745.2 Taxus chinensis | reverse complement strand
ATGGCTCTCATTTAAGAACTCACCATCCTGGTACATCCATTTTACAATTTGTATTTAACTTATCATTTCTGGTCTTGATGCATCCTGATTGTCATTTCAATCCATCATATAATCACATTTTTCTCTCTCTAGGGGACCTTTTACTCATCTTAGACACATACCTTTTGCTTCCTTGAGGGGGTAGCGCATTTCAATGTTTTCTCTTTTTATCTCATCCCATCTTCCAAAACGTGATGTTACTTTCTTAACATTATCAGAATGTCATTACTCTTAAACGGATCCAATGTGGAAAGTTTTCCTGTGACTTGATCGGTCCATATGTTAAACTAGAAGTGGAACCAATTAACGCATTGAACTTGTGACCATTATTGTATTAGCACATTTACCAATGTTCCCTTAGTCATGTCTTTAGACCATTCCTCCATCTTAGCCATTTCCATTTCCCATCGTGATGATTTGGAACTATGTGATCTTCCATCAATTCTTAGATGTGACCTTAAATATGGGCACCACGGCTCTACCCAAAAAAATTTCCTTATAGATAGGTTCTCCCCTTTGGTGAGAACTCCATAATCATCACATCCATCTCCATCTCATTCACTATTGGAA
Organism: Taxus chinensis; assembly: GCA_019776745.2. Lineage (NCBI taxonomy): Eukaryota > Viridiplantae > Streptophyta > Pinopsida > Cupressales > Taxaceae > Taxus > Taxus chinensis. The sequence goes on along the minus strand of CM034147.1, from coordinate 938,664,841 downwards.
CCATGTAAAGGGTCTAGGGGTGTTTCTTGTACATCATTTATCCCCTCCTAAGTGGTCTACTTAGCTAGTCCCAAATCTTCCCTGTGTAAAATAAACAATCATCAATGTTCATATCAAAATCAAAGTTATAAAAAAAATGATCCCTCGAACGACATGTGTTCATGCAAAGAAAATAATAAAAAATCAAAATCATGAAATCAAAATAAAAATGAAAAGGAAATAGATTGATCCCTAGAATGACAACTATAATTTATTCTTGCCATCTATACATGTTGATCCAATAGAAATGGCCTGAGTATTTGGCATGCAAGTATAGGGCACTAGAAGCGCGTGGTGCTATGATAGGATTGAAGCACCCAAGATTAAGACTTAGCCATTTTTGGATAAGGGATATTTTTGGAGATAGCATGATAAGCACACAAAGACATGAATAATTGCAGTCCACACAATGGTATTTTAGAAACAAGTGACAAGTGAGTGCCATGCATAGTTTAGGATAATAATAGGACTTCTACTTAGATTCAACTATAGTAAGTCTATTGTTAGAGAAATTGCATGTTGTGCATCCTATTATAAAGGTACATGGCTATTATTAGCATGTGACCTATTTTGAGAATTTCATGTCTGATGAAGGGCAGGTCCTCACCCCTATATATGTATTGATCTACACGAGTTAGTGTGTGAAAACTATGGTAGAGTTATGCTACTGGTATTTTTGTGCGCACGACTCATGAAGATAATTATGTAAATGTATTAAGATTTTGTGTTTTACAATACTTAATATAATGGTTCATACTAACTAGATAATGTTGTTGAACATGTCTGAATCTAATTCTTGAATAGTAAATCTTGTTATAGTCACTATTTAGTTCATTTTAGATCTATTCTAATAGTTAGATTTGGTTTATGCATTATCAGTTGTTTACTATTGTTAATGAATTTTGAATAGGTATATGCGCCATCATGCTAACATTCTAAGGAAATATTAAGAAGGACCTGGTGCCTTTACATGCTTCGGGTGACTGCTCAACCCTGACTTAGTGATGTGCTAATTGCACCTGGGTTATTAGGAGTAAATTCTAGGCTACATCATGAGTTCCGTTCTAGGACCTCTTTCTTAGATGTTTTCAGGATATTGCATGATGAAGACATTCTAGTTAACCTTGGCAAGTGTTGTAGAGAGGATAATAGATTTGGAAGAATAGTACGCTCAAAGATTCAACATTGGATCTGGATTTAACACACGTGCGTGGGTGGAGTAGAATATGTATGAATACTTATATGAGAGATTCTTTGCTATTTTTCTAATAGAGCTGTACGAGTGGCTGGTTACTTATGCATCTAAAAGGAATTGGAGGTTTTGCACACTTATCTAGACATAAGAAGAATTTTAGGCCCTCTATGATATTGATCTGATTTGGATGCATGTTGTGGAAACTTGGTTTTGTGGTGTTCTAAATTTCTATATTTAGGAGTAATCAATTTCTACTTATTATTTCTTGGAGGTAGCTGAGTTTTAGTTTTTACGTTATCCCAAAGGATCCTATCTGAAACGCATTCCAATGGAGATGAAAATGTTGTTGGTAACCCTAAATTTGGAAGAAAATCCTATGGTTAGCTAAACCCCACCATGTGTGGGGGTAGGAGTAGGTTTGGTGAAGGATGGATGACCTAACAGTAGAGAGGAAAAGAGAAGAAAGGTGGATTAACTATAATGAGGTACATGAGATGGATTTAGGGAAGCATCGTGGGATTGTAGAATGGATGGCGTTGAGGAGAGAGATGGCTCATGAAGGATTTGGAGCTCATGCAGAGGGCATGGAGCTAGAGCATCTTATACTCACCCATTTGGGAAAGCATGACGGGGAACCCTCATCGGCCTCTTATGAGAGTGCACTAGCATAGAAAATTTGGTCTGTGGATGCACATCTAAATTTATATGGTAACCTAGCCCTTGTACTTTGTTTTCCAGTTTCTAGTACATCCAGCAGTCACTAGGATAGTTTGGGCAATAGAGTAGCAAGAGGTATAGTTGACTTATTAGCAAGTTGAGAGGTGAATCATATATTAAGTGCATTTATGGATGAGCAAACATCTTCCCTATTATTTGGAGGACTAGTTAGTGGATCCTTTTTAGGCTCATCATCAACACAGAAAATAGGTGCATATATATTTAGACTCACACCAGGGAGTAGAAAAACTTCATAGACTGTAGGAGTTGAGTTTAGAACCATTGTTGGGACATAGGTAACTGCATCCTCTAGTTCAATTCCTTCCACAAGTGGAGGATAAGGAGGAACAGGTGGCTCAAGATTTAGGGATATGGGGGCAAAGGTAATACATGAGGTTCTGGATCTTGTGGGCATGGTCTTCACTAGCTACAGAATATTAACATCAAGATGTCATTTCATCTCCCAGAGTATAGGGGAATAGAAGATGCTGTTGAGCATGTGTAAATGTGTGAGATACTATGGCACGTGAAATGAATTACATCTTCATAGCACAAGGCCAATCAATTTACAACTATGTTGTAGGGACGCGTGCACAAATAGTACATAAATTTTGACCTTGATCAAACTTTGTGGATAATACAACATTACGAGATGCTTTTATTAAGAAATTTTATATACTTGAATTCAAGTAAAAAAGTATAAGTGCACCCAAGGACATCAAACAGGGAACTACTAAGAGTGTTTGGGAATATGATTCTCATTCCAAATACTCTTTCTAAACTATCATATGATATTCATGCAAGTCAACATGCAAATTATTTTTTTGGAGGCCTAATTATTCCTTTTAGGAGGGCATTTTCACATTAGACTTATACAGACCAACGCGAGACACTTGAAGCAGCTCTATGTGCTGAGGAAGTTGGGAGCATAGACAATGGAGTGAAACCATTGCAGAAAGCTCAAATTATAGCAATGACAAAGAAAATGTAGAATCTATCAGCCAATACAACACATGAGACATACAATGGAATTTGGTACACAGATAGTGAAGTAAAGGGACATACTAAGGATAGTTGTCCTCATAGATTGGTGTACTCCTTGTTACTAGAATGTGAGATATGTCATTTGGACCATGGTGCAAGCTGTTATCCATTATTACAACATGTGGTAAGAAAGAAAATGTTTTGTTATTGTAAAATTTTCCAATTCACGACTCACAACACATAAGATTATAGGTTAATTGATCAAATACATGATGCCATTGATATTGGGGTACAAACAATAGTGGTTTCAAATAACTCTAAGGAAAAAGGTGAGTGACATGATCATGATCACACTCAAGGCACTAAGATCAAAACGAATGGTGATTTGAGGGAGGCCATGCTATAGGTCGAGGATACCATGGTGGATTAAGAGGTTGAGGCCACGGTAGTGGACTAAGTGAGTTCCCTCATGGAACATATTATACATGTGGATTTCCTGATAATTACAGGTGTGAATTCCGTAAAAAAATTACTTGTTCTTTTTGCGGAAAGAATCATAAATATGAAGAGTTACCGAACTTATATGAACACTTGAGCAAGAAGAAAAAATAGGAGAACAAGGATGCAGGGATGGTTAGGATACAATGCACTATGAAAAACCAATGAATTCTGAGGTTAGCACTAGATCCTGAGGTAATACCTATGAGGATTACTACACGCGTTGTGGCTGTGCAAGCCAGAGAAATGCTTGCAATAAAATCCTACCATCACTAAGGAGGAATTTTTACATGAAAAATATCCAAACCCTACACATTAGAAGGAGGTTTATTTGGAAACCATAGAGGTACTAAAAAATATATAGGGTGAGATACAATGTTTAAAGGAATAGTCATGGAAGTTGGAATAGAGGAAGGCAATTGATACTTTCTAATCAGATGTTGATTATCTGAAGGAAGTTTGAAAGATGTTGTATCAAGAGAACATTATTTTGTTACTAGGGATTTGGTTGAAAGGAAATAATCCATGCATTGGTATAGAGACCGAATGGTAGATTTTTCATGCTAATCTCCCTCCCCATAGTTTGGACTATGATAAGGATATCACTTTGAATACTGTTGTAGATAGATGGATTTTGATCAATATTTTGATTGATACAAGCCCAAAATTGAATTTTCTTATCTTAGATGCATGGGTTTAGATGGGCAAACCTCCATTGCAGCCATTTTCCAATGTACTATATATGGAAAATTGGACTAAGGACACACCTATTGGAGTATTGAAGGATGTGTCTATTACTATATAGGGGGCCAAGTTCATTAGGTACTTTGAGGTATTAGCACTTGTAGAAGAAGAAAAATTTCTAGCTCTACTTGGGTGCCCTTGGTGTTATGTAAATAATGTTGATCTATGATTCAATAAGGGATATATTAGTTTCCAAAAAAATAAAGAACAGGTTATTATTCCCTTCACATATGGGAAATCTAGACCTTATGTTGAGCCCTTAAGTGAATTAGACCTGACCATAATTTTTATGCCCACCATTCGAGATTTGGAAGCGCTTGAGCCATTTAAGGAAGAAATCTTCTAGTGGGATGATGCATAATCCATTAGTGATACTAAAAGTATTTCCTATGACAATTGGGCACATGGCACTTATGAGATGGTTTGGCATGAATTAAGAAGCACAACTGCACATGTAAGCAGGTCACGTTGTGTTAGGAGGTCAGGCAACAACTCTATACCCCGGTATACTGGTGAAGGAAACCCTAAGGTATTCCTTAAGCCATGTAAGTACAGTGGAAGGATCAATTGGATAGAAGGAATATGTTAGTGTATACCCTGCATAGGAAAACAACACACTGGTGGATGGTTCATAGGGATAATATCATAAAATGGAGAGAAGTTAGAATTTTTCTATCAGCCCATTTTTTCAAGAGTAATGCACCTACTCAAATTTGTGAATATCATGATAATAATCCTATTTAGCACAACGTTCAATAGTGTGAGAGACTCTAGACAGAGGGGAAAAAATCTTTACCAATTTCATTATGGGTAAATAATTTTTATTTCACCTTGCGAGGCTACGCATGTGCTTGGTATGTTTATGTGGATCTGTATATAGAGAATGGAAATTGGCAAGACCTGACTACCGAGATGATCCAGACTTTTGACTACTTCTTCACTAAGCCTTAAGTAAAGAGGCATTACAGGTTATGAAGTGATTAACTATGGGAGATAGTGAAAGGATGAAGAACTCATTCAAGATTTATTTTTTGAGTCAGACCTAGAAGCATGTTTTGATGAAGTAGATGAGACAAATGGAAGAATCACTTACGCATGCTTTCCTAGAGAAGGAGAAAGGAGAGATGATCTATATGGTGGATGATGAAGAATTGGAACAGTTGAAAATAGATCATTTAGATGGTACACATGAGGTTTTATATAGTTTAGATGAGAAGACGCGTGCATACCATGAACCTACAAAGATGAATAAAGTGAACATTAACATGGATGTTGAACCTAAGGAGGCCATAATTGGAGAGGATTGGTCTGAATTTGAAGTGTCTAAGATAATTGAGTTACTACATTATTTCTAAGACTTGTTTCCTAGGGGCTACCATGAGTTGAAAGGGGTACATGAATCTTTGGGTGAGATGAAAATTAAGTAAAAGGAAGGTGCACGCCCGGTTGGGAAGAGATATTATAGGATAAACTCCAACCTACACATAAAAGTTAAAGTAGAAATAGAAAATATGTTGGAATATGGAATTATTGAGCCATAGAGGAATCAAAGTGGGTCAACCCTATGGTGATCATCATAAATAATGATGGAAGAATTAGGGTGTTTGTGGACTACAGGGAACTGAATGTTGCATGTGTGATTGATCCTTTCCCTACACCATTCACTGAGGAAATATTGGAAGGAATTACAGGGTGTGAAATTTACTCTTTTACAGATGGATTATATAGATATCATCAGGTAATAATTTCAAAGGAGGATTAAGAGAAGATAACTTTCAACATTGAATGGGGAATTTTTGCATACACAGTGATGCCCTTTGGATTAAAGAATGTGCTTGCATTAGTTTTGCGCATTTTGGTTCAAGCATTCTAGGATTTTATTCATAAATTATTTCAGGTTTACTTGGATGATTGGACCATGTATGAGATTATCAAGGATCATTGTGACAATTTGCGGTTAATTTTGAGAGGTGTAAACAATTAAGCATCTCTTTAAATATCAATAAGTGCATGTTTGCTACACCTTTTGGAACTCTGCTAAGGCATATCATTTGCAAGGAAGGTTTGTTAGTAGATCTGGCTAAGATTGTAATCATTTTAGGCTTAAAGGAACCCACCAGTCAGAGTGAGGTGCATAGGTTCTTAGGCCACACAAGGTATTATAGAAAAGTTATAAAATGATATGCTAATATTTTCATGCCCTTGGAGGAGTTACTAAAAGGTAAAGGGAAGTTCTATTGGGGATAATTGCAACAGTGCACATTCAAAGTGATGAAGGAGAGGATTACTAGGAAGGATATTTTACATTTCCCTTCATGGAATCTACTCTTTCACGTACATGTGGATGTCTCTGGCATGGCCATTGGTGCATTTCTATCTCATCCTAGAGAAGGAATTGTAGATCATCCTATTAGTTTTGCTAGTAGAAAGTTGACTTCTCTAGAATATAATTATACAACTATGGAGCATGAAGCTTTGTCAATGATCTATGCACTGCATAAGTTTATACAATACTTGTTAGAAAAACATTTTGTGTTCTATACATATCATATGGCATTGAAATACTTGGTAAATAAGTTCATTTTATAGGGGAACATATGTCGATGGGTTGTATTATTCAAAGAGTTTGAATTTACGATTGTGGTAAAGCCTGGTAAGAGTAATTTTGGCCCAAACCATTTATCAAGGATTCATTCATGAGAGGATGTGAAGAGTATTGAAGATATAATGCCAGATACACAATTATACAAGTTAAACTGGATGCTCTCGGAAGTAGAGGACATTGTTATCTTTTTACACACATGTATGATTCCAGAAGGGATGAAAGCCTTGAATACTAAACAAATTGCAATTCATGCCACATGTTTTATGTTGATCAGTGGTGACTTATATAAACTAGCCTAAGATGAATTATTATGTTGGTGTGTGCTAGATCTTGAGAAAATGATGATAATGGAGGAGGCTCATGGTGGTATTACAGGATGACACTATACATGTGACTCCATTGCGTGTAAGATTCTACTTGCTGGTTTATGGTGGGAAACATTATACAAGGATTGCAAGGAGCATTATAAGGTGTGTGATCACTATCAGAGCCTTGGGAAACCTAAGAAGAGAGATGAAGTTCCTTTGTGGTCTATTACTAGTGCAGAGCCTTTTGAAAAATTGGAAATATACTTTGTGTGTCCTATTTCCCCAACCATACATAGAACCGGATCACGCTACATCATCACTTGTATAGATTATCTGACAAGGTGGGTGGAAGAAGCACCTACAAAGGATTATACAACAACTATGGTAGAAATATTCTTGTGGGAAAATATTCTTACCACATATGGATGCCCTTTAAGTTTGGCAAGTGATAGGTTCACACATTTCTTGAATGTGACAATCAAGATATTATTGGATGAATTTATGGTCACACCCCACAAGGAAACACCATATCACCCTCAAGAAAATAGGACTATTAAGGATTTAAACAAGATATTGAGCCAAACTTTGACAAAGATTTGTGATGTTGGAAGGATAGACTGTGATGATAAAGTTTCTATTGTACTTTGGGCATATAGAATAACCTATAAAAAATTAAATAAGGAAACACCCTTTCAATTAGTGTATGACACATAAGTAGTTCTTCCCATGGAATTCATGTTACCTTATTTACGTATTACATGTGCGGGAGGTCTAGCTGATGAGTAAGCATTGGAAGAAACAATTGACAAAATGATATAACTGGATGAGAGGCACGCTATAACATGTTGGAGTCAAAAGAAAGAGAAATCTAGATAGAATGCATGGAATGATAGGAAGATCAAGGACAAGAAGCTTAAGGTTGGGAAGATGGTACTTGTTGTCAAAATTCCCCCCCCCCCCCCGGGGTAAATTTCGATAACATGCATCAAAAGTTGCAGAAAGGCAAATAGGTTGATCCAGGAAAAAGTGTAAAAATTGGCTAAGTCCTGCTCAAGGGAGCAACTGGGACATTTGGGACGTCAAGGCGTGGATCAGCCGAAAAGCCTCCAGGTGGCCCAAATTACATTTGGGACAATCGGGCCAGAAGTACGCGGCGGGCGTGAAAAGCCGATCCGGCTGAAAGAAGAAAAATTGGCTGTGTTGCTCAGGACGTTTGGGACAAAAAGACCCGAACCAGCCGGATCGGCCGAAATGAGCACAGGCAATCAAAAAGCAATTGGGACATCTGGGCCGCAAAGGCGTTAATTAGGCCGAACCAGCCAGAAAGAGTCAAGTCAGTCCGAAGCAGAGTGGGACAAGCGGGCCAAAAATGCCCGAACCGGTCGAATCGGCTGAAATGAGTCCAGAGGGTCCAAAGTCAGATGGGACATCTGGGACAAATGGACGTGAAATGCCCGAACCGGTTGAAATGAGCACAAAGGGCCCAAAATCAAATGGGACATCCGGGACAAATGGAAGTGAAGTACGCGAAGGAGCCGAAGACCAATCAGAAACTGCCATGTGTCCTCATAGGAGAAAAAGTCAAAAGGTCAAAGGGACGAGTTATCGAGCGCTGAACCGAACCAATGAAATGGCGCCACGTGTCCAAGCTGGGGCCCACAAGGAAATTTCAAAGGAAATCCTGCCAAAAGGTAGAGGAGAGAGAATTATTCAGCGAATCAGAGCTTGCCACGTGTCATCCAAGTGGCAGAGCGCGGGAAGAATTTCAAAAATCTGTTTTCGTCTGTTCCGTGCCCTAAATCTTCAGATCGCCATAAATTTTGATCCAGAGCTCGGATTTGCGCGCTCTTTATATCAACGGAAAGCTGGTAAAATTATCTACACGTTTCCAAGGTTAATCTTGCATTTTGGTTGAGTTTAGAGGATGAAAATCAAAAAACACCTCCAGCGCGAATAACCAAACAGAAGTGATGCGTCAACAAATAATTTTAATGCAGCAGACAGTTCGCCGCTTTTGTTAGGCAGCCCGCCGTTTCGCCAGGATTCGCCACTTCTGCCATGATGAGATGAGTTAAATGCATTCAGGAGGTGGTTGGGGGTAGATTTCGATTTCCTCTCTCTTTTCTCTCTCATTCTTCCTATAAATTGTAAGGAGGGGCTTCTTTCTAATGGTTGGGACATTCTTGTTTTGCAATTCCTCCCTTCTCTCCTGCTTGCAAAGAGAATTCGTGGAGTTTTCAAGCCTCCCACATGGACTGTAATGCCACTATTGCCTCTTAGCCACTGCAATGTATTGAATCGATTCTCTGAGAAATATATATGTCTGTGATTAAATTTAAATCCTCTCATGTATTCATTGTTGTCATTTTGATCTCTCATTACATTTCGGTTACCTGTGCGTGGTGTGGTATTGCGTCTATATGGTCTGTGTTTATTTTTGCAAAACTTATGTTCTTCATTCCTCGGTGCATCACCTCCCTAGCTTAGGTTTATTTTTATGCATTTCTCTCTCCCTGTCTCCTTGGTAGTTAGATTAGTTTTGGGGTAAACCTCTGTGTTTCATTGGTGCATCTGAACAGAGGAATAGGAACCAGCCTTTCTCTGGAGAATCCTTCTCATTTTCAAGTCCCACACTTGGAGAAGGATTCGATGTTATGCAATCACACTGGATGCCTAAGAGATCAACCTAGAAACTTGATCTGCAACCAGGGTGCTGTGATTTTGCATCAACAGTTTTGGCACACTCGGTGGAGATCACAGGTCTCATTTTTTATTGTAGCAAAGTTGATATGCATCTGCTACAATTTTCTTTCTTAAAAGAGCTATTATTTTCATATCTGGCGACTCCAAGGTGAAGAATCAACTGGTTTCAGAAGTACAGGCCTAAAAGCTTATGAGAAGAATCACAAGGTCAAGAGTTGGAGAAGAGGAGGTGATGTTTGAATACCTGCAATTATCTCCAAGAAGAAGGCAAAGAGGAAGAAGGATTCAAAGGTCTCCCTCTCCACCAAACAGAACTCTCTCAACTCCTCCACCTGATAGGCCTTTCTTTCAATATACAAGGGTTTTAAGACCAATCAGAATGGCGCAACCAGTGAACCCCTATGTCAACTTCACAGGCAGCAGCCCACTTGCTCTCAATGCACAAAATCCAATCCCAGTTGCAGCACTGAAGAACATTCCATACTTCACTAGAGAAAATCAGACCACTCCTGGTGATCATGTCAAGGACATCGCTAATATTTGTGCAATCCATGAGATTAATGAGATGCAAGTAGCTGTCAAATTACTGGCATCTTCATTCAAGGGGAAAGCGTTGCAATGGTTTAGGATCCTTGGAGCTGGCTCTATCACAAACTGGAATCAGCTATGTATTCCACTTCATGATCAATTTGGGGAGAAGGGAGACAACTCGTCTCTTTTGGAGCAGCTGACAACCATCAAGAGAGCTTCCAATGAGCAGCTAACTGACTTCAACTTCAAATTTCAAAGATCTTGGGATAGAATTCCAATAGCAATCAGGCCAACAGCAGAAGGTGCTTTTCTATACTACCTTAAAGCTTTAAATTCTGATATTTCTATGTTGGTTCAATCTATGGGAGGCACAACTATCCCTGCTGCTTATAGTATTGCCATTAGAGCTGAAAATTGTCTGATTCAAGCTGGAAAGCTAGCTCCTAGGCCTCCAATGCCGTTATATCCAAGTTTAGAGAGACCAATTACTAGTCAAGCACCTGTCTTAGCTCCTATTCCCACTCCTAGGAATTAGAGTTCAAACGAAGCTTCCACTTCATCTCCAAGTGCCCCAAATGAGCTCCAAGAAGTCATGAAGCAACTGCAAAATTTAGGTAATGAGCTAGTCACACTCAAAAGACAGCAAGCTCAAGGTTTTAGACCTTCGTATCAGCCTCAAGCTCAACCTAATAGGCAACCGTATCAGCCTCAAAGACCACCTAATCCAGCTGCAATTTTAAATCAAACAAGGCCTCCTGTCAATAGACCTTTCCAGCCCTATAATTCAAATGCCATATCTACCTCTAGGGCATTAGTACCAGCATAAAATAATATGGCACAGGAGTACGATTGGTGTTACCCTTGCAATCTACCTCACAATCAGTCAGCATGTTTCAATGGTGCATTGAATCAGGCCTTAATGGTGCAAACAATTGGTGTTGCTCAAGGTCCAAGCCAGGAGGAGAATCAACAGCAACAAGAAGGACCCCTAACAGAAACCACATTGGCAAATTGGCAAACGGAAGACTTCTGTGGAGTTAACCAATAGCCTTTTCAAGGCATGGCTGCCAATACACAGTCAAAGAAGAGAAGCATAGAGGAGCGACAATCGTCTAATCCAGTTGTTTCTCAACCCAATCTTACACAACAAGGGGTTAGTAGACCAAACACAGATCCAAACCTGCAAAATCAGCCCAAGATCCCTGTTGTAGCAACACATGCACCCATTCAAGTTCCAGAAAAGGTTGTACCAAGTAAGGGGTAGTAAAGGGATAGTTCATCCCCTTTCAACATCATTGATCAAATGAAGAAGACACATGTGAACATTTCCATGTGGGAATCATTGGCGATCCCAGGACAACGAGACCTACTGCAAGCTGCAGTGGCTAACTGGTCTGCCACAAATGTATCAAACCAGGGACATGAGAAAATTATCACTAATGCAATGCAACATGAGGGGGACCAGACAAGGAAAATTTTGAAGCCTCCGCCTTTCTATGTTTCATTGATTGTTGGAAATCACTTGGTGCACAACTGCATGTTAGATTCAGGGGCCAGTAGTTCAGTGATGCCAAAGCAAATAGCAGACCAACTGGGTTTGAAATATGAGCCAGTACTAAAAGGAGTTGTACAGTTAGATGGAACGGCAGTGGGGACTGTTGGAGTCATCAAGGAGTTAAGTCTAACACTACATTCCTGTCCTAATGTTACAGTTTTGCAAGATGTATCTGTGATTGACCTTCCACCACTCTTTGCATTGTGTCTATCAAGAGACTTCACTGCGAAAATCGGTGGATACTTATCTGCAGATTGGTCGCACATGATTTTTAGGACAAGGTATGGAGCCAAAGCAACAATCAGGTCAGAACCAATTGCCAATTTCCATATTGAGCCTTATGTACCAGGCTCTATCAATGCAAATTGCTCAGCTTTTGATCAGGAGGAATGTTCAAGTGATCTAGAAATAGGTACTAAGGTCGAGGGAATTCCTGATTTAACTTTGGATGAATGGGCAAACAAAAGTCATGAATTTGACCCATACAAAGAAATTGAAGAATCTGAATTAGGCGTGTATTGTATACATGAGGAAAATTCACCCATTCCTGACATCATCCAGCCTGAACAAAGAGATGAAAACAGAATCTGGAGATTATTCTTCGATGGTTTGAGAAGCAGACAAGGTGCTGGAGGTGGTGCAGTGTTGATTTCACCACAGGACATCAAATATTTTTCGGCTTTCCATTTCCAGTTTTCCTGTTCGAACAACACGGCTGAATATGAAGCATTGATTCATGGACTTCATTGGGCCAGGAAAAAGGACATAAAGAACTTACAGGTGTTTGGCGATAGCGAGCTAATCGTCAACCAAGTTAGGGGGCAACATGCTACAAAGAACGACTTGCTGAGGAGCTACAAGAATAGGGTATGGGACCTCATTGAGGATTTCGAAGCTTTCAACATTGTGTCCATACCCAGGAAAGGAAATGAAGCCGCAGATAGGCTCGCAGTAGTTGGAGCAATGTTTGATGTGGTTGACAACATCAGAAGAGGAAAAACACAGCCACACATCCATGTGGTTGTAAGGATAGCAGTTCCAGATAATAACACAAGCTGGCAGGTGTTTGAGAACGATCAACAGATCGTCATTTCTTGCAAGAAGAAGCCGAATTTTTGGCTAGGAAGCAGGACAGATTAGAGCAGCAGTATCGGGATCAAGTAGTACAGCTGCGGATAAAACAAGCTTCCTAAGGGTTTGGTAACATTGGAGTCTATCTTTAACCCTAACGACCAGTTTCGTAAGAAAAAAGGCAAACATACAGGTCAAGAGAGAAGATTCAGAGCCAATTCCGGTTGGGGAAGGTAAAACACTTCAAATTGGCAAAGTGGCCACCGAAAAGGAGAAAATCAGATTTCATACAACTTTGCCAAGAGTTTCCAGATGTCTTCGCTTGGAGCTATGAAGACTTAAGAGGATTCGATCCAAATTTGGCACAACATACCATAGAATTGGATCCAGATGCTAAGCCCGTCAGGTAGAAGCAGAGACCAGTCAACCCTCACATTGAGCCTCTAATGAAGAAAGAGCTTAACAAGCTAATCGAGGCAAGCATTATATTCCCTATCAAGCACTCAAGCTGGGTTGCAACTTGGTTCCGGTCAGGAAGAAGAGCGGAGAAATCAGGTTGTGTGTGGACTTCCGAGACCTTAATAGGGCATCTATCAAAGACCATTACCCACTTCCTTCAATGGAACAAATATTGCAAGTAGTATCTGGTTCAGAGAGATTCTCTCTCCTAGACGGCTACTTAGGGTACAATCAGGTGATGGTGAAAGAAGATGACCAATTCAAGACGGCTTTCACCACCAAATGGGGAACCTATGCCTACAAGAAAATGCCATTTGGGCTATCAAATGCTGGAGCCACCTTCCAAAGGGCAATGGATATGGCATTCAAGGGGTTGATCAATAAAATAGTTTTGATATATCTTGATGACATCACTGTATTCTCAAAAAGTGCAGCGGATCACCTCTATCATTTGAGGCAAGTATTTCAGAGATGTAGAAGGTTTGGGGTATCATTGAATCCCAAAAAATGCATATTCTTGGCTCACGAGGGAAAAGCTTTTAGGCCATATTGTTTCAAAGGAGGGGTTGACGATTGACCCAGAAAGAGTTGAAGCAATTCAAGCATTGCCATTTCCGAGTCACAAGAAGGCTCTTCAAAGCTTCTTGGGAAGGATCAATTTTGTCCGTAGATTTGTCCCAAATTTTGCTGCTCTTGTGAAGCCAATAACGCTGATGTTAAAGAAGAGCATGGCATTTAAGTGGACATCTGAAGGCAAAGCAAGTTTTGAGGCAATAAAAGAGGCTATATCTCAAGCTCCGACTCTCGTCAATCCAGACTTCTCCAAAGACTTCATGCTATATGCCTTTGGTGGTGGGGAAACGATTTCTGAAATCCTGGTACAACAAAACAAAGGAGGATTAGAACAACCAGTTTCTTTCTTCAGTCAATGGCTTTGGAGGAATACGAAACTAGGTACTCTTTCATTGAAAAGCATGTCCTTAGCGGTAATCAGAAGCTTACAGAAATTCAAGCACCTAGTCTCAAACAAACAAGATCCAATTATTAGTCTCACATGCTGGAGTTAAGGACTTCCTTCTGAACAAGGATCTGAATGAGAAACGGCAGGATGGATAACCCGCGTCATGGAATATGACATCGAGATCAAGGTTACCAAACTAGTACAATGGGAAGGGACTATGTGAGCAGCTAGCCATTACGTCAACAAGTTGAAATAGGTATGAAAAGAAGATGTCCTGCTGTTACAAGATGATAAAAACAGGAAAATGATGATGTGTCTACTCCCTGTTGGACTCAGAAATATGATACATTTCCTACAGACAGGCATGTGCCCTCAAGAAATGAGCAAGGAAAAAAGAAGGTACTTCAGACTACAAGCAGTTCCTTATGTGCTTGTTGATGGTATCTTGTTTAAAAAGACATCAACGGTGTTCTATTGAGATGCGTTGGGACAGGTCAGATTGAGAGGATCTTACAAGAGTTCCATGACGGGGAGGCAGGAGGCCATTTTCAACCCCCATGAGTAACAGCTCTCAAAACCATGAAAGGCCGTTACTATTGGCCTACTATATTCAATGATTGCTATTCATGGTCAAAAAATGCAAGAAATGTGCCTTCTTCACAGGGAAGGAAGGTTAGCAGCACTGCTCCTTCGTCCATTTCAGTAGATCATCCATTCATGCAGTGGGGATTGGACTTCATTGGAGTCATCAATCCTAATTCGAGTCAAGGCCCAAGTGGATTCTTATAGACGACAGACTATTTCAACCAAGTGACCGAAGATAGTAGCGCTCAAAGAAGCAAGTGAGTCTAGCATACTAGACTTTTATGAAGGAATAGTAACCAGGTTCGGTGTGCCGGCCACCATCATATCAGATATGCATTAGCATTCATAGGTTCAAAAATTACAGCATGGGCTGTCAAGAATGGAATATATTTGAGCACCTCTTCAAATTATTACCCGCAGGGTAATGGACAGGCAGAGTCCACAAACAAGAATTTGCTAAAAATCATCAGAAGGAATCTAGATGAAAATCAAAGAACATGGCATACAAGGCTAAAATCAGCATTATGGGCTAACAGAATAACACCAAAGAGGTCTACAGGTAATTCTCCCTACAAGTTAGTCTATGGGAAAGAGGCGGTGTTGCCTATATCATTAGAATTGCCAGCCTTGGGAGCTCATGAAGCAGTTCGAGTTATCTGAGGTTCGAACCAATGGAGGTCAGGTATGCAGAATTGATAGAAATAGAAGAAATCAGAGAACATGCAGTTTAGATGATTGAGAAGGATCAGGCCGTAGTAAAAAGATGGTTTGATAAGAGAGCTGGAGCAAGGACCTTCCAGGAAGGGGACCTAGTTCTGAATGGGATGCAGATCGGGCAAAACCAGGAAGGCATTCCAAGTTTGATGCCATCTGGAGTGGTCCCTACATGGTCACGGGATGCCAAAAAAAAGGTAATGCCTTCCAATTTTCTGCATTGGATGGAGAGGAACTTCAGATTCCGGTTAACGGAGTCTATCTTAAACCTTTCTACTAGAAAAGGTTTACCCTTGTAAATATTAGTTTAGATTCCCTTATTCCTCTAAGTGTGTATGCACATTGTCCTATTGTAGTTAGGTTTCTATTTTCCCTAAGTGCTTTGGCACAGGTTTCGCTGCTCTCGAGTCGTTTTCTACAGTTCGGAGTGTTTCTGGAGAAGAAGTTGCAAGTATCAGGCTTGTTTCAGGTTATTGCTTATAACTCCATGCCCAATGGATTGCTAAAAGGGCCACTGATCTTCTACCTAGCAGGCAGGTAACCCCGTTGAATCGTCAAAACTGTTGTCAAAATTCCCCCCCCGGGGTAAATTTCGATAACATGTCAATCAAAGTTGCAGAGGCAAATAAGGTTGC
>CM034147.1:938440758-938648037 GCA_019776745.2 Taxus chinensis | reverse complement strand
AGGTGGTCTGGTTCTTCACACTATTGCATCTTAATTAACTCACCTTTTTGTATATTTTTGAGCACTCTAGCCTTCTTGTCCCTTAACTCACGCTGCAACTAGGTGTTGATCATATTTTTCTTGAATCAGCTCATTTTTCCTCTTAGCTATCTCTTCTTCTTTCTTCTCTAGTTCATCCTCCAGAACTTTGACTCTATCATTCTACCTAAAGATTTGGCTTCGACCTTAACAGAGACCTTGTTGAGTGTGTTACACAGTTGTTCATTCGAGAGCTACTAAGCATTCACCACTAGGTTTTGTTCTTTCAAATTCTTGCTCATCAATATGGGACTCAAATGTCCATGAGAGCATCTTCCTTGTCCATGGGTATGCACTCTCCTTATCAAAAGATGACATTGCTAGGATCTCCTCTTCTGGAACCATGTGTGAAACACTTTTTGGGGTCATCAATATAACCCATCCCTAGCCTCTTCTCCTCTACACACTTTCCTCCCATGTGCATGCATTTAAGAATATATATAGTTAAATTGAGGCCTCCGGTGCTGCCATGGTCCTTTTCTATGCTCTCTTCCTTATCCTTCTTCATCACCAGCTCAACGCTGCATTCCAACTTCTCTTCCACCTAGGTCTTAATGATCTCATTTCTTCTCTTTCTGCCACCTTGTTTACTTGTTCCTTCGTAGGGCTTGGGGCCTTATGCTTTACATGCCAACATCTTCACTTCTCCCCATGTCCTGGGTGCCTTCCCCCTCTTGGCCATCCTTGTGCCGCATGAAAACGAAGCCCTGTTCCTCTTCTCCACCCTCTTCTTCTAAATCATGCACATTGAAGATAGGTGGCTCTTGATCTCTTTCAAGATCATCTTATTCACTGTCATCTTCTTCATCATCATCATCCTTTTCACCTATGTATCTCTCCAAACTCTTAGTTTCTTCTGAGGTAGTCTCCTCTTCTATCCTTTTCTTTCTTTCGAACCGATGATTTTGGTGAAGGTGACTCTGTCTCTTCTTCTTCTGACGACTCCTTAGCTAACAAATTTTCTTGTTCTAGAGTCTGCTCTTTGACTATGGACCTTTTCTTGCATGAATACATACTTGTTATGGTGCTTGTCCCAGGGGTACCTATTTCCTGTGTATCCACTACACTTGGTACTTTCTTATTTGGTTCTTTTTCATCTTATTTGGGCAAGGGTCTCTTCCTACTAGTTGGGTCCTCAAGTATAGACACCTCATTCTCTAGATACGCTCCCTTCTCAAATTTGGGTCTTATGTGGAGGTATACACATGCCGCAGTTCCTCCTGCAATAGGAAAAGTCATAGGGCTCACCATTTAGACCTCATGTGACATGTACTTCTCCACGTATGCTCGCTTGTTGGGGTAGACCAACCCTTTACACATTTCTCTGTGGTCCCGGTCTAGATTACTAAGGTCCAAATTCAACTTCTTGGATTCTTTGAACCTGTTCACTCCTGCTTGGAAGTGTTGAGATATGAAGGCAAAGGGGAGCTTGCACCATGGGCTCCATGTCTCATCTATAAGTTTAAATCTACTCAGGTAGAAATTTTGGTACACAACAAACTCAGCTTCTCCCTTGGTGGTCACTGGTAGTTGTGCAAGGATCCTCCATTCCACCCTAAACACGTTTCTTAGGTGCATATACCACTTATCCAGGCATGCCTTGTGCACAGATGTCATACTATCATAGGTGTACTTCTCAAATATATTTGTGGGCAAATGGTATTTAGTAGGGTACTCCCACATGAATTTTTCTGCTGCATCTGACACTCCAATCTATGAAAATACAATTGTTAATAGGACATTAACAAAAATTGTTTTATCATCTTCCTTCACACAGCTGACAATCTCATCTGCGATGAATGCATACAAGTTGTAGATAGTTCCCTCCAAAATCCTCCTGTAAACATTCAACCAATACTTGTTTACCTAGGCCTATCTCTCCTAGCAATTTAACTTTTTCATAAGGTGTGCTTCCATATTCATTACCTAGTCCTTGATGTCCATGATATCAACATACCTTGACCCATTTTTGTACGCATAAGTAGCAATGGTTTCCTTAATTGCCTCCTTGCCATATAGGTCATCCTCCAAAATTTCTCCTTCACAGGTGAGGCTTGTGAAATACAAAACAAGCTGAGGGGTAATGTGTATCTTGTGCCCTATAAATTTAAAGTAATCTTCATGCACATGTGACATCAACCATTGATATAGGTGCTCAGGCTTCTTGAAGTATGGAAACTAAAAGAGTTACGATAATCCTGACTTCTCCAACTTCACTTTTACATCATTGTTATAGATGGTAAACCCTCTGGTGTCCTTTTATTCATTGGGTGCACTAATTCCAACACCATTTCCTTCTCAATCATGCTCAAGTGATGATTGAAATCATTTACTAACATAGTTCTTAAATAAGACTCCCACTCCTTCCCCAGTAAAAATCCATCTGGGTACTGCATTTCTACATACCACTCTTCATTTGTATGCATGACAATTTCTTGTTGCTTGCTCTTTCCTTTTCCCTTTCCCTTCTTAGGTGTGCCAATTGGTTTCTTGGGTGCCATTTTCTAGGTCCTCTTATCACTTCAATCACTTCTTGTTACTCTATTCTTCCACTCTCTCCAACCTTAGATCTCGAACTTGTCAAGAAAAACCCTTAAGCATATGCCCTAGTTCTTCAAACCCTAACTGGGATAATTCCTTCACAAGATGAAGCTTTCTCACAACTTCTCTTACACCTGTGAAATCCCTTTCTTTTGGTTCACAAATCCAAACTAGTTACTCATGCTCAAACTTTTCAATTTTTTCTTCACACGGATCAGTTCTAGAGGCCCTAGTTTGCAAAGATGCAAAAGCACTTCTTTCTCCTTAACACAAAGTGAATAATGAAATGCCTCGACCCTTTATTTATAATTTTTCCATTTTTAAGCATTAAATGATACTTCACCTACCACCATAATTTTAATGTTTAATGTGGATTTTTCAAACAAATTCTAACTTTTGTGCCCTAACTCACGCGCCCAACCCTGTGCAGACAATATTCTAGCCTTCTGGTATGCAACTAATCCATCTTGATAGGAGACTCTTGCGCATGTGTCACTGACACCAAAGGAACTTCTTCTATCATGATTTTTTCTCTCACCTACCTCATGTTGCTTATGCACTTCTTCCTCCTTTGTACATAGGATCTAAAAGTAGCCTTATCTTGACACCAACCATCCTTTTCCACCTTTTATTTTCATGCACCTCTTTCAACACGGCCATTCAACTGAGCTTTCTAACACAATATTCCTTGGCACTTTACTCACGTTTTCCTTCACATCACTCCACCCCACACTAAAATGATGTGTAGTCCTCTGTGTATTCAAAACCCTAAAAAAATAACAAGGTTACTGGAACCCAAGGCGTAAAGAAAAAAAACAACACAAAAGGGAAACACAAGAAAGGAAATGCATAAAGGAAATTCTAAACTAAGTGGAAAAACTACCTTATTTACAAACACCAAGAAGCCTTAATTATAGTAGGGCTTTAGCCTATTCCCATTGAAGTGTCCAGGCAATTTCGTTCCATCCAATGCTTGTAACTGGAACGTGCCCAAATCAAGGATGTACGAGATTATGTAGGGACCCAACCAATGGAATTTCAACTTCCTAGGATGGCACATAAAATTAGAATCTTATAGTAAGATCATTTGCCTAACCTCAAAATTCTTGTTCCTAATGTGGCAATCATGCCATGATTTTTTCTTTACTTTTTTTTTTGTTTGGATCCACCTGGAAAGTGATCATTTTTCATCCAGCTTCATCAATTCATCAATTCTCTCTTCCAGCACTTTCTCATCATCTAGCCCTCCTGTGCACACTATTCGTAGAGAAGGTAACACGTAGTCAACTAGTAGAAAAACTTCCCTGCTAAACACCAATTGAAATGGTGTTGCTTTGTTTAGCATTTTATAAGTTGTCCTATAAGACCATAATATGGATGATACCTTGTCATCCCAATCTTGTCTTCCGACATCAAATTTTTTTGTTAGGGTATGAATCAGTATTTTGTTAAATGCTTCCACGGTTCCATTTGCTTGTGGGTGATAAGGTGTAGTCTTGTGATGAGCCACCATGAACTCTACTAACAGGATCCTCACAGTCTCATTCAAGAAATGTGTACCCCTGTCACTGGTTAAACTTAAAGGGCATCCATACCTTGTGATAATGTTCTCCCAAAAAAATCTTGCTGCTATAGCTACTGTGCAGTCTTTAGTTGGGGCTGCCTCTGCCCACCTTGTCAAATAGTCCGTGTAAGTGATTACATAGCGTGATCAAGTCCTACGCATTGCTAGTGCAATAGGCCTACAAATTTGATTGCCCATATCTTAAAAGGTTCATCACTAGGGATAGGGTGTAAAGGTATTTCATCTCTCCTTCCTGTCTTGCCAATGCGCTAACAATGGTCTCACACTTTACAATAGTGATTGCAATCCTTATATAGAGTTTCCCACCACAATCCTATCATTAATATTTTACATGTGGTGGCGTCACCTGCATAATGTCCACCTTTACTTTCTCCATGTGCTTCCTATATGATGGCGAGGTGCTCATGCTCTAGTACAAACCTGTGTAAAACTTCATCACGCCCTAATTTGTATAAGTCCCCACTGATCAACATGTAGGGCACGACGCGTATGCTAGACTGGATAAATTTTTATGTGGGATGAATTATCTTTGAATCCCTGATTGAGCACACATATATTCTATCTAGGTCCTCTTCTCCCAAAGGTTTAGTATAGGGGGTTGACTTCCCATCAACTAGGGGTATAATGACCCGTTCCTCCTCATTTTAAAATTTTATGTACCCCTTGTTGAATTGAATAACACCATGGGCACCCAAGTAGTGTTGGGAAATTGTCTACCTCAGTGAGTGCCAAGAATTTGAAGTCCCCAGTAAACATAGCTCACTGAATGGTGATAGCTGCATCCTTTAAGACACTGATGAGCATTGCCTTCATTTTGTTTTCCATATACAACACATTCAAAGATTACTATAATGAAACTCTCCCCATCTGATGCCATGCATCCAAAGTGAGAACATTGACCTCTTCGCTTATATCAATGAGGATATTACTAAGGAGCCATCCATCCATGACTGCATCCAATATTATCTCCTTATCATAGTCAAGGCTATGAGGGGGAAGGTTTACATGTAAGACCTTCCTCTCATGCTCTCCTACGGTACGTGGTACCTTATCTCTCAACCATGATCCTAGCAAGGGAATAATACTCTCTTGCCTTAGCATTTTACATACTTTCTTGACCTCATCCAGGTCATCTCTTGGTGCCTCAACCTTCCTTCTTTTCTCCTCTCTCTTGGACTACTCCTTTAGACACTAGATTTCTCCTTGTAAACTCTGAATGATTTCCATGGTATCTTGATATACCTCCTTGTGATGCGTAGGGTCTGGGTACTTCCCATGTACCACTTCTTCCCTTGAAAATAGGTTCTTCTGCCTTGGTATTTTTTTTGCGTGCGTGGCCTCTATTCTTGTTATTACCATAACAGGTTCCGAGCCTGCATCACATGTTACTCGTGGCATCCATTGTATGTAAGCCTTCTAAATGCTTACCATTGTAGCACCCTTGTATTTCCTTTACTACTGATTCATGTGCTCAAACAACTTAGGGCACTCCTCATACTTGTGCTTCTTCCTGCACCAAGAGCACTGTAACAAGTTTGGGCACTCTCAGTTGTAATACGATGTAGACCTAGAATTAAAACAAGTTCCATGTGGGAACTCACTTCTTCCTCCTCACGGTTACCA
Source organism: Taxus chinensis (assembly GCA_019776745.2). Classification (NCBI taxonomy): domain Eukaryota; kingdom Viridiplantae; phylum Streptophyta; class Pinopsida; order Cupressales; family Taxaceae; genus Taxus; species Taxus chinensis. The sequence goes on along the minus strand of CM034147.1, from coordinate 938,642,210 downwards.
CAACCATGGAATCCTTCATGAAATCCCCTTCAGCACGCGCCTCCATCTGCACACTCCTCATAACAGTGATCATCATGTTTAGAACTACTAGAAATGCTGGTCTGGCGCATCCCATGATTAATGGCCTCATGGATCTAGTCAACGAGCCTACAATCCTTAGTATCATGGGTTGTAGAGGTGTAGATCTTATAGTAATAAGACACATTCTTTTGAATTACACGTTGTAACAAGGGGAATCTACTTGCATCATGGTCCCCATAACAAATTTTAGTCTATTATCACAGTGCGTGCTATCCTCTGGGGGAAACTATCCTTAACATGCCCCTCTACTTCAAAATCTATACACCATAAACTGCTACAAGTCTCATGGGCTGAGTTTTCAGAAAAATTCTCCATATTCTTATCCATAATAGTAATTTGAGCTTCAAGGAATGGGATAACACCAATATCAACACTTCTAATAGCCTCGGTGCATAGAGTAGATTCTAATACCTCACGCGGATCTGTGAAAGTTTTATGAGATAAGGCCCTTCTTAAAGGTGTGATAAACCCTCCAATAAACCACTGAGCATGCTCTGAAGGGTGAATATCATATGATAACTTAGAAAAGAGAGTTTTAAAACATGCATCATACTCCCACACACTCTCCATCATTCCTTGTTAAATCTCCTTCAGGGCACTGACACTCTTCTATTCAAACTCAGGGATGTGGAATTCTACCGAGAAGGTATTCTTTAAAGTAGTATAATCCATCACCATTTGATGAGGGTCATATTTCCTATACCAGCTATGCGTGCGATCTTGCAACATTGTTGCAAACTGACTTACCTTCTACTATGGGGTTGTGACCCCCTTTATGTGCCATAACAATTCACACTTGTGAACATGTTTTGTAACATCCTCAATACCTCTGTAATCTAGAAAAAGTAAAGAAATTTCAAAGAAGACTTGAGGGGGTGGCTGGGGACCTTGTCCTCATGAGCAAGAGCCTTGGTTTCCTCTGCCACCAGGTCCTATGCCTCCTGATCCACCAGATGCACTAGATCCATCATGTCCTATTCCTCCTGATCCATGAGAGTCACTAGGTCCACTAGGTCCTGTTCCTTCTGACCCACTAGATCCACTAGATCCTATAGTGGTTGTGCCAAGGGTCCCCATAGTTCCACTAAACTATGTGTCGATGGTCTGTGATAATGTCCCACTACCAATAGTGTACACCACACCACTCCCATATGTGAGACTGAAAGCTTGCGTATCTATACCTTGCCCAAAAATTCCTCCTAAAACTAGAATGGTATTTGAATCCATAGAAGTCCCAAATGAGAAATTATATCTTCTGGGTGCAGATCAATCACTTCCACCGATACCAACTAGAATAACAATATTTCTCCTTGATCTGGAAAACCAAGCACCAAGGTTTGGTCACTAGGTGGGCTCAGATGTGTGCCAATGGCTCTTCTCTCTCCATGTTAAAAATCTCATCAGAAGTTGAAGGGGTCTCTTTTACATGCTTGCCAAGATGGGGTCACACAAACTACTCAGGTTCCACGTCCTCTGTGTGAACCTCAAATCCTTCCTATAGTGTCTACCTATATATATCCATCACACCTATAACCTCATGTTTTCTAGCAATATCCCTTTCATGCACTTCACTATACTTGAGTTGTCTTTCCTCCCATTATTTCTCCATTGCAACATCTGCCATCTTCATCCACCCTTGCTTCCTCGCCCAATGCTCAGAATGGTTTAGCTGGCCATCAGAAATGCCTCTAGACTCAACGTAATAATCAAGATCTTCATTTCCAGAGGGATAACATGTAGAAATTATCCTCTGGGCTCCTGCAAAAATTTAAACTCAGCAACCTCCATACAAGAATATGTGGAAATGGCATACTCTAGAGTGTAGCCAACTAGTACTCCTTTCCACCAATGATCCACAACACAAGTCCACATCAAATCTGCATCATGCAGCCTCTGGTATTCTTCTTGGGTCCACACATGTGATCTATAATACCATCTTGATCTAGATGCATATGATAAGATCCATTCATACAGTTCTACTGGGAAGCAGCAGAAAAAAGTTTCATACAAATCATGGTATAGGTTCTCTTGTACCCATCTACATGCATCAAACTCAAGTCCAATGCTAAATCTCTAACCAAATTCATCCTCCATGCTCTTGAACCATGATTCAACACTTTCCAAAGTTAAATACTATATCATTTACTCATTACACATATCATGATGTATTTAATTTCCCACTATAACTTCGAAAAGAGGTCCTGGCAATGGAACCAAGATGTAGTCATTTTTACACCCATCACAAAGGAAAGAATTCCCATGCGCACCGAACTATCCCCCAGCGGGTGTTGGAGGATCACTTAAGGCACAAGCAGGTACCGAGTCTCTCTTTTATGTGAGTTTAGTGGGAAAAATCATATATGATCCAATTTTAAGAGTTGTGAGAGGAAATAATACATATAAGAACCATAGAGCTTAGAACGACTTCTAGATCCTTGAAATCATTCCAGACAAAAGAGTGCTTAATAGATTATATAACTTACACCAAAATAGAAAGGAATTTGTACAAGAATTCATACTTAGTTCATAAACATAAGTGAAAAAGGGCTATGGAAAAGGATGTATGCATCATAACCATCAATGCTCATATTCACGTAAACTGGTAACCTCATTACATTTATGGAGCCATTATAGAATGTCACAAAAGGGTAGACCAAATTCATGCATTATAACTAGAATCATATAGCTAGGCTTTGAAAATAAAATTTATAACCCCAACCCCTTGATACATCCTCTCCTATGCTTATTTACCAAAGCTAACAAATTCCTTGTAGTATTTCTGTATAGCTATGCCCTTTATCTATTTCTATCTCTTTTACTTCTGTAGTCACTTATATATATAGCCTTCTTGAATTGCCAACTCATCCTCTTGTGGCCTCAAATTTGATGCCAAGTTTTTGAATGTGGTCCTCCATGGGAGCTTGCTCCTCCATGCTTGAGCTCTCCACTTTTTGCCATGATGTCTTCTAGAACCTTCTAACGTAGGGCATATTCCTTCCTGGGCCAACCTATCGCTAGGTTGGCACCTTATCCACTCTTCATGCGTAGTCAAGTCATGATTTTCCCATGTCCTACCCAAAATTTCCAATATGGCTAAGTCTTGAAACCTTGGCTTTGTCTATGCGTGCGCCAAGGGTTTCCTTAAACCCTTCCTTAAACCATGTCCTGCGTGCCTTCTCCTTGCAAGCCCTTCTTCATCCAGTCCTTGCATGCCTACATGAATTTTTGTACTTGGCCAAAATTTCAAGGGCCTAACAAGATAAATCTAAGGTGATTTTTTTTTTTGAAGCCTTGATGATCAAAATTGAGGTTTTTATAGCCAATTCTATGTTTTGGGCTCAAACTAGGGCCTAGGTGAAATATTAGTTCTATCTCGAAAAATTGATGAAATTTTGGATTCTTGATGGGTTTTTGGTCTATTTTATGTATGCCAAATTTCATGGAAAGATCATAGGTGGAAGTGCCTCATGTAAAAATTTCTCATTAAGCTAGAAAACCTTAAAACATAGATTCAGGATAGTCATGATAAATTTTTATTGCCTCATTAAAATGGTCTAAATTTTGGTTTATAGGTGAAAAAGGTAATTATAAATATGGATTTTTAATATTTTACATTAAATATGATTTTTTTGGAGTTGTGAAGTATTTTATATTTGGATAGTGTGTGGTCTAGACAAGGTACTTAAACCAAGAAGAAGATATTACATCTGATGATGGAAGAATGGTACCGAGGCTTCTAAATGATGTTCAATCAATAATATATCAGGTATGCAAAATGATAATACAACTCTATCCTCATGCATGAAGTCATTCTCTTAATAGTTGGGCATACTCGAGGTCTCAAGCATGTATATAGTTTGAAGGCATGATGAGATCAAAGATACTAGTTCTTGCATATATACTGAGATAGGTGAGAATGATTGAGACATGTATGAGAATTATGTATTGAGGAAATAACAAGTGAAATTACATGGTTATAAGTGCTCTTGGAGGTTTCATCCATACAAACATCTAACATCTTATGCTTGATCTGAGATAGAATAAAGTGAGAGCAAGGAATTGGATAAATAGGAAGAAACATATCAGAGACTTAAAAGATCAAGATAACATCATAGAGGTAAAGAAAAATTATTAAGACCCTAATGACCTTAACCTCTATACTTTGTGATGTTTTTATTTTCTCTTGGAGCCTAATATCATTCCATAAGAACATAGTAGATTATGTTGAGAAAACATGATATAAGGACTAAATCCTCCTTTTAGAGGACTCTGGAATGTACTACTGAGATGATCAGAGGTATAAGAACACTAATTATTGAGTATATAACAAGGTGGAAAACATTTGAAATGCTTAGATACCATGTTTTGAATTCATCATCTTGAAGATGGGACTGTGAATTTATTAAATTTAGCCTTGCATTTTGATATCAGAGTAAATTGAGCTAAGATCTGGCATTCGGTCAAAATATTTTGAGCATCATGACAACACCTTAATTCTTTTGTGTGCAAATTTTGAGCAATCTGTCACACACTCTTAAGGGTTTATTAATTTTTTTACACAATATAATAAAGTATACAAGTTCAGATAAATTGATGGTATTCCACAGAGTTCAGATAAGAGTTATTCAATTTTCACAGAATTTAGAAAAGATTTATTAAATTTTACATAGTTGAGATTAAAGTTAGTGAATTTTCATAGATTTCAACAATCTAATCATGCACAATGTTAAAAAAATTGGCTTTAACAACCTGTAGAAGTTTATCTTGGCCTCAACCCACAAAGTTAAAATTGGTTTTAATAACCCACAAAGTTGAATGACATGTCAAGATATCGAGAATGCTAAATTATTTTATAGGTAAGGAAATATGGTTGTGCTACTAGAAATATTGCTAGGCTAACACAATTTTCATGCTAGTGGTAAGGTTATTAAGTTGAAAAATGTTTCATGCTACTGGAAAGGCTATTAAGTTAGCAAAGTTTTTCATGCTATAAGGAAGGCTATTAATTTAAAATATGTTTCACGCTATCGAAAAGGTAATATTAATCAACTAGATGATATCACTCATTGCATATGGGGATAAGTCATATAACACTCTTTACATTTTGGAAATCAAGGGAATTATTTGGTATGACTAATTAGGGGAAATCATTCTTGCACACATTTCACTTTGTTTCAAATATATTATTTTTCAAATTCAATTTATAAATTTATATACATTATTACTGAACATTAATCTATGTGTATTTTTTATGTGACTTGCATTGTAGTGGAAAAGACACTCAAGAGTTTACAAAACCATCATTTTATTGAGATATGATTTTTACATTTTATTTTAATCTAGCATTTATCAATACTATATTAAAAGGGGGGCAATTGTAGTCCTTGAAATTTGGTTCAAGCATTTGACAATATAAAATTTTCCACTTAATTTGACATTTATTACATTTATACAAAAAATATTAATTTAAGGCACCCTCATGTTGTATTTTACAACTTAATCCCATTAGGTGAATTCTATTATCCAACTCAACTCCTCAAGAATCATTGCACATGCTAAAAAAACACATAAAAAATCTTCCATTTGTTTTAGTTTTGATTCTATACATACCCTAAGCATGTTCATATGTCTATGAAAAGTTCCACCATGAACATGCCCAACCCCTATGAACATGTCCCTTGCACTTGTAACAATAAATTTTTCAAAAGGATAACTTAGCTTAGTTGGCCTAGGTGGTAATTTTAGGTTGGTTTAGTAGGAAATCATACCAATAGTCACTTGTAAATACATTTCCACCTTAAGTTGTTAGTGATATTGAGGGATCCTCTAATCTCTCTCTAAGTTCAAGAGAAAATATAGACTTATTCTATTCCTTAGAGCACCTATCACAAAAATGCTACTAAATTATGAAATCATCTATATTGCTACCCTAAATCGATTAAGAGCGTAATTTGAATTACATGCAACTTGATCCCTCTTTGGAGAAGTGGTATGTAACACAACACTCATCACATCAACATGTGTGTGGTGAGTTAGTCCAACAAAATTGTTGCTAACCCCTATTAGATATATAGAATAAGGGACACGGTTTTAAGCAAGGAGAAACCATATCTCAACACAACACAATGCAACAAAATATAGTCAAAAAATATAAATGGAATAAAAAATTATACCTCTAGATACAACGAACTTGATCCCAACATTGAAACTAAATGTGTAGGTCTAGAGGATATGTTTATAGCGCTAAGGATAGGTTCAACCATGAAGGTGTTCAAATCCCCACAAACCTATCCTCCATTTGAGTTCTAGGTTAAATTTTTTTTATGTGCATTATGATGACACATTGATATAGTTCTATGCACATTCTCTACTTTTTGTCACACATTCTGACCACATAAATATGATTCCTCTCTCTAAACCCAAAACTCTAATTGGACTTTATTGATTTAACATTGATAAATCTATTGAAAAATGAAAGAGTAGCACAATTTAGGATTGTTATGATGATTTTCCTTACTTTCAAACAATCATTATTACATAAGTATATTAAATTATGTCTTAAACCTCTATTTTGTATAATTATAAAAAAAATGGACATGAATGAAAAGAATAAAATCATGCCACCGACACCACCAGACTAGTAAGACGAGGTTGGGGGTTGTAAGGCCTTTTACTCTAACCATTATCTTTTGTGGATATCTTTGATTGTTGCTTTATTTTCTATCACACGTATGTTTTTCACATCATAGAGGTTAAAACACTTATGATATCTAATAAATATTATCTTTTGATTCACATACAATATGTGTGGCTCCACAAAGTATTTGGTGTTGTGGATCACTTCAAAATTATAAAGTGAATATAATTTCCCCATCTTGATATGTTAATGATCTAAGGCAAAAAAATATTTCCATTTTCCATAATAAAACCAATAATATCATCAATGTTCTATCTAAATCCTCATGGGTGTGTTCCATAGGTAGTAAGTTTATATACATAATGTTGAAAAACATCATTGCTATCAATATAGATGTAAATGAAAATAAAATATGATTTTGGGTATCACTTGAAGCATTTTCAAGTTACAAGTAGAGGGATGGTGGCTATTTTATGAATGAAGTATCTATATTATATACATTAATTAATTGAGAGCACAATTTCTTCTTTATGTAATATAATAATGAGGGCTTATCTAATTAAGATATTATAACAAAATGTGTAAAATTCAGGACAATAAATAGAACAAATACACAATTTAAAATTATACCATAAGATAATATTCAACCAAGGAAATTATGAAAGTAGAATATAGAAATAAGTCATCATTATGTGAAGTCTAGAGGTGTGACAATGATATGAAATTATGTAAATAAACTATGCAGAGTGATACAAATATGTCTATAAATTATAATTTATCGACATAGAGCTTTGGACAAGTTCACCTAAAGAATTCATCCTAGGGAAACCAATTTTTTCCTTTGCTACTTTGAATTGAAACTAAATTCTAGCACATGGTACACTTGTGTCTCTAGATGTGGGATGTGTTTGAATCACAAAATCACACATTTGTATCTACAAATACCTTCTCCTTGTGTTGAAACCCCCACTCTTCTCATGTGACCTAAAAGAGTTAGTCTGAGATAGATTGAGCCCTAATTCAACTTGAAAAATAAATAAGTGTGGTGATAAATAATTTCTTCTTATTTAAATTATAAAATTAAGGTTAAAAACATGATGTATTATCAAATTATTAATTAAGGATTCAGATATGAGTATACATTTATAGATATTTACAAGATAAATCAATTATGACATGTGGAAAATAGATTATGACACGAGAAGGTGAGGTCACTTAATTATACCAATGGTCTAGAATTTGATCTGGGCATGACAAAGTGATGAACATATTAAAAATATCTTGTGAATGCTTCATCGATGATTCTCACTCTACATAGTCTACTGCCACATAACCATTATCTACAGAAAAAATCATTTTATAATTCCATATTTATCTAGTGATTACATCCAACATGATGATGACACTCTATAAATTTATGTGCCCTTGTGATTAATTGGAACATGCTTTGTTATAAGTTATTAGGTCTCACAAAGATATGAAACCCTTTATAATAGACTAAATTGCCCAAAAATCTAACCATATGTGAAACCCTTGAAAAAATATTAGTGTTTGGATTGAAGTGCAATCCATACATCACCTATGTTGCCACTACTCCAAAGAGGCCTCAGAACCCACATAGTTCTCCACCTAGAGATGCGATATATGTATGGATGCAAATACATTTGATAATTAGATTTTTGGATAAAACTTTGTAATATCTTGTTTTCTTGTGTTTGATTTGGATTTGAGGGATCTTGTCTTGGGAAACTTGACTATAGAACTTGGTTTAGAGTGCTTTAAAAATTTGGGGGGATACTCCTATTTGGTGTTGCTTTAGGGAAATTTAGGAGAGACTTGAATGCTTTTTAATGATATTTGTGTGAGATTTATAGGTAATTGCCAGCTGATTAAATGAGTACATTTGACTTGCTTATATAGGGTTCTGTATGTATAATTTCGTATTGATGACAACCCATGGCGAAAGTAATGACCTATAGAAGATATTAATTTGAGATAATGATCATTGGAAGGATTTGGATGAAACCACTAGTTTTTGACTAAATCATTTGAGAATTTTGCATATGTTTGGCTGTTTAGTTCAAGAGGGGTATGTAGTGCTGTAAAGTTTCGTACATGAGAATTACAATTGACATATTACTTTGGAATGGTGTGAAAGTTTCTATGAGTGAATGAAAATTATAATGGAAACATATATACTTGTAATAAGACTAGTGATATAACAATTAGGCTCATCATAGGTTTATAAGTCATGATTTAAGGATTAAGTCAATATTGACATTATCAAGTGTTTAATTGCCAAATTAAGGTGTCTACAATGAGTGTTATGATATATACACATAATGAGACTTACTCGTCCATAGCCAAGTGAATGGTGTGATTTTCCTAACTAAATAGCCTCGTAATCAGTTTGTGTGGTAACTTAACAACCTTGGATGTAGCTCGTGTGATAACCTAATAGCCTTATTGGTAGCAAGGATATCTCATTACAAACAAAGTAACTCCAACATGCTAAATATTTATTATGTGTGTAAACATAAAACTCAATAAAAACACAAAACAAACTTATAATGTTATTCACAAAGAGAGAATAATACATATATATCAAATTAGTATGTTACAAGTTACTAGTAAAAATATTACGAGATGAAATAACCTATCACATTCTAACTATAGAATATGTAACATACCCTAGAATCTCTCAACCACTCACTAACTATTGCAACAAAACATCAATGAATTTTATTACAACTCATCACACCACATGCTAATATACTAACACATTGACAAGCTATTGTTAACATTCCCCCTTATAGTGAGCATGGGGAGTAATTGTGCCATAGGAACTAAAAATAGAAAACCATCTCCATGCATGCTTTAGGTATATAATTTGCTTATGATGATGTTTTTTCACATGATCACTTACATACGTAAGAACAATTACTCACGTTTTTCACCCATAGTGGATGCTAGGATTTTCACTAGCTAACCACCTACTTTCAACAATCACCACATGTGAAAATTGATTGTCACTTCTAGTGAGTGTTGAGTTTCTCAATAACCAATCGCTAAAGAAGCATGTAATATAAAAGCACCATATTTATCTTGTTTTCTATTATTTTGTTTACAATAGTCTTATTTTGAATAAACCACACATACACACTCACATATAAAAAAATTATGAACAAATCGTGTAGCTATATCAATTGTGTGGCCCCATAACTAGCAGTTGGTGAGAGGTGTTGATTAGGCCCCTTCCTACATTGTTTCCTACCTATGTTATTCTTGGCTACTTACATAACATATATGATCTTTAAGCTTTTCTCATGGTTCATTTTAAGAGACCTCCTGGAAATCAAAGGTGGAAAATACCTAGCGAATATCCTCAGAATCAGTTTCGCGGGAAGGTGAAGTTTTTGGGGGGTCTGACAGCAAAATTTTCACTTGATTTTTAAGTGGTGTGACAGAAGGCTGTAGATGAGCGACAGAGATTTGTTTTCGCGTGTCAAGAAGTTTGTTAACGCGCATCAGCGACCCTCGTTGATGCGTGTTAGCGACCCTCGTGGACGCTCGTCAACCACCTTCTTGATGCGCGACAGTAAATCTTCTGTCGCGCGTCTGCAGCCTCCACCCTCCTGTGTCGCGCGACAACAAAATCTCCATGTCGCGTATAAAAAAAACTCTGTCGCACATTTACTCCCTATGTACTCCTGTCGCGCTTCAACAACCTCTCCATATTGCACGTCAACAAACACTCTGTCATACATCATGCAACCTCCACCCTCCTGTTGCGCGTTTACTGTACTTGATAATACATATGCCCATAGGTGGTATGAGTGAGCTAGTAGTGTTCTACCTGGCAAATAATCTAGGATTATATAGGGGATATTTTCAAGGGTAGATGAAGCCGACCCCTAAAAAAATTAAAACTGTAATTTTTAGGCGAATAAGTTAGTGACCTGTGCCAAAAAAATCGCCTTTTCAAATTTTTCAAAAATGGAATATTCACCATATTACAAATATTCACCACTAAAATTATCCTTGACTTTTGTATATGAAACTCACCTCAAGATAGAACTTTGACTTACATGACATTGGGTGCCACCAAAAATGCATTTGTGAGGCAATTTAAAAAAAAATTATACCTTAAGTCTGATAATTTTCACTTTAACATGAAAATACGACTAGAATGACACTAACAAACCGACTTATTAACACAAGCATATTTCAACCATGACTGATGACATGTACATATTATTTTATCAATCTTGAACATGTAAAACATTTAACACAATGAATCAACTAGACTAATTTACAAAAAAAAATACTAAATAAATACATAGAATAAATTCCTAAAAGATTTTAAGTATACTTTTTCTAATGACCACTTCTAAGAATATAACAAATAAACACTTAATCAACTTAATAATTTGATTAAAACCTAAAAATGATATGGACTATATAATAAAAATATTATCTTTGATTATAATAGACCTAATCTATTAATATGGTATGAACTCTAACACTAAAATCAAAATAAAAAAACCTTATAAGTTCTACTTTGCCAGATTGCAAAGGTAAGTCTATGTTGAAGGCAACCTCTCCTCACGACCTCAATGAAAACATTGACATTCAAGTGTAGGAATCTCATTACACCCAAAGGGATATTTATTGAAGATTCCCAACACATGTTTTAGCCACACCACTGTGCAGACCACGATATTTCCAATTTCCCTTTGTTGGTAGAGCAAGATTTCCCTTTGTTGGTAGAGTGCAACAAAATATTTTCAAATCCATTTGTTATGCCCTCTTAGGATAATGGAGTAGAAGGTTTGGACCATAACGGGTCCTAAAAACAACTGTAACAAAACCGTCAATTTCCATCCTGGTTTAAGAGCTCTTAAAACTGTTAAGTCATGATCTAGCTCGTTAACAACTGCATAGATCCTTGATAAGCCCATTGGGGCAACCCCCTCCAAGTATTCTCTAAATTTTTCCCAGACTTCAAAGGAGATGTCTCTTAGCATTAAATTGCAACCCCAAATCCTTTTGTAGTGTTTGTTGCATCAATTGTTTTAAAGAATTTTTTATAGGATAATGGTGATTTCACTTCTGAGTATGTTCTTCCAGGTTGTCCCCATAAAATGGGCATAAGGTGCTCTTGCAACCCTCCTACCCACCTCCAGAAAGGAGAGTTTTCTCCTCCAACCAAACATAAAACACAGTCTAGTGAATTTTTTCTTTTTAAGCAACCATAATTTTTATTGAACAATTATGAAGCCCTTTCAGGTTTAAATTCAAAGGAATGTCCCTTGATGCTAGTTCTCAATGAGTTCACTCCCAAATAAAAAAATGCAAGAATTTTGAAAGGGATTTATAGATATGGACATTCTTTTTCTGTAAGAAGTTAAGGTGACAGGATTTCTGTTATCCATGATCACAAAAGTTATTTGGCCAGATAATTTAGCTCTGATTAGTAATCATGAGCCTGGCCATGGAGGAAATATGACTTTTATCACCCCTAAATGGTGGTCTCATTATGTCTGGATGTACATACACAATAAATTTGGGTTTCTTGACCCAAATGCTTCATGTAATTCTAACTTGGTTGGTTTGTTTCGTGTCGAGAGTTAATGTTCCTTGTGTTCTCACTGTATCACCCTATGACTACCTTCCTTGCAGGTGAAGACTATGCTGATAGCTTTCACAAAGGATCCATGGTTCAAACATGAGTTGCACACACTAACAACAATCTTGTCTGATGTGCCACCTTGACGTCATGGTACACCTTCCCCTGATCATGTCCCCTATAATGGCAAAAATCAAGGGTTGTCTACCCCTTACAGAATTTACCATCTATCACAAATTGAAATGTGTCTTGTCTACACTTCTCCTCCGTCTGCCGCCTTCTTCATCTTCCCTCACCTCGATTGTTATATGTTGTTAAGCTCACATTCATGAATGCATTGAATTTTAACTGGTGTATGTTAAACCTTCCTTTGATATCTCCATTACACCACTTAAATGCTGATTGCTACCCCCTAATAAAACTATGCTTAAAACACCCGGAGTTAACTCTAATACCAAAAGTACTTTTGAAGAACTTTAATCAATTAAAGGAGATCAATTCTGAAGCACTAAAATAGATGAATTAGAAGAGTGGCTATTCAACCCAGAAAGAGATACCTTTTTTGATGGAATTAACTATGTTGTTTTGGAGTCTCTGGATGAGGACTCATATCCTGTTCCTAGGGTTTTACATTTGGATAATTTGTGTTAGATAGATATACAGTTCATCAAAATATTCCAAAAAGTAATGTAGACAAGAAGCTTAGTAGTGAAAGACTCCAAGGCTATGAATGAAATGTGTGTGTGGTCTAGCTGAACTAGAACCTGTGAAGGTCATGCACTGCACATTAAAAAAATCAAATGTGGGAGAAACTTCAGGTCATTTGTGAAGGAGATTCCAAGGTAAGAATAACTAAACACAAAAATTTTTAGAAATTATTTTGAAGGCCTAAAGATGAGTGCAGGAGGAATCCATTACTAGCATATTTTACTCAAATTTGATAAGGTTGTCAATACCATGAGAGGATTAGGTGAATAAGTGAAGGAATAATTTGTGGTACAAAATGTGTTAAGGTATCTAACCCCTAAGTTTGACCCTAAGGTGTCTTCTAATGAGGAAGCTAAGGATTTTAAGGTCATGTTAGTGGATGAGGTACATGACATCTTGAATTGTAGATGAGATGAGGATTCTTGACTCTAAACATGTCAAGAAGGAGATTTCTTTCAAGACTTATATGAAGACAAAAGAAAATAATAAGACAAAGGATGGTGGTGTTTCCCTCTGAAATAGATGATGATGAACTATTTGACAATGATTGCTAGAATACTTGAATGTTAGGATCTAGTAAGTAGTAAAGGTAAACTTCTATTTTAAATGTTTCAAATGTGGTAAAGTAGGTAATTTTACGACCAAGTACCCCCATAAGATCAATGTTGAAAGTGATGATGAAAATGATGGAGACATCATGATAAGGAAAACTCATAGATTTAATAAAGAGAAAAAAGAAATTTAGGAAGTTTGATAAAAATAAAAAGTCTAAGAAGGATATTTTATTCAAAAAAGGGAGTGTTATTCATATGAGGGAAAGTAGCTATGCGATAATAGTTCTGACTCTGGATTCTGAATATAAGCATGAAGAACTAGGTGATGAGGTATTCATTCATGGCCAAGGATATTGTCAAGGTATGTGAAGTGATAGTTCCATACTATTTAGTGACAACATGTAAATTCGAGGATGAATAAGAAGGAGATGAGATTTGAGACTAAATTGGTATGTGTTCAGAATTGAGTTTAAGAATGCTGAGAAAGAATGACAATAATTTAAGCTGAGATCTCAAATCAAGGAGTATAAAGACAAAGACTTATGACCTAGAGGAGAAACATTGGTATGTGTCTAATAATATTGATGAAATAATCAAGATGGTTAGAAATACAAATGAGTTCCATGAATCTAATTTTTCAATCCAAATAAGAAGAGGTGATCCTTCTTAAGGGATAAGTTATCTGATGTAGTTAACAAAGCTAAGTACATTTCAGAAGTTTGAAAATATATCTAAGGATCTTGATGATCTTATTAGGACAATCAAAATGTCTATAGGAGATAAGACATAGTTTTGGGATTCAAGGAAGACCTCAAAGGTAAAAGAGGTGATGTAAGAATGATAATGTTCCAGGTAAGGATATTGAAGGTCTAAGCACCAAAGAAGAGCAGAAAGAGAGACACATGTCAAAGATAATGTGAAGACAAATTCTAATAGGCAACCTAATGCTTCAAGGTATGAAAGATAAATTTTAATGGCTATTGTTATACTTGTAATGTATTTAGACATAGGGAAAATGAATGTAGGAGGTTTATTAGAGTGATGATCACCCGATGGAGGGATAGTATGAGATGAGAAATCAAGGAATGTTACTTTGTTTTAATTCTCAAGAATAGGGACACACTTCCAAATATTGAATATATGAGCCATCAAGTTAGAATTGGGAGATGAATTACCTCAGAGGTAAGATTGAAGTTGTGTGTTTTAATTGTAATGTAAGTAGGACATATTTCTAGGACTTATTATGGTTCTTCATGTTAATCATATGAGGTTTCAGAATCTCTAGAATAAATGAAATCAAGAGACAAGGAAGGTTGTGAGGAGCCTAGAAAAAAATATGTTCACTTCCTCTTAGATAAGTTATGGTCTTGACAAGAAAATCAGGAGATTATCAGGAGTGCAAGATGCAAGAAAGCAAGGAAGGAAAAGGTGAGTCTCAAGTGTCTGAGAGGAAACTTGAGACCTCTTTAGTAGTGTTCCTTCTAGAGTTCTCATGTTATATAGATGGATCTAATCTAAGGATGCTTTTAGAGGAATTCATCATCCATATGAAGATTAAAGAAGGGGAAACATAAGTGATTTTAGTGAATTTTGATTGACTGTGGTAGTGTGTTCATGAAGTCATTCAATGATCATTATGTTCCTTATGAAGGTTAAATGATTCTCTCTAATAGGATTTTTAGAGTTGAATGGGTATCATGTTGCAAGTCAATCATTTGTGAAGGATGAATTGATGTAGAATTGTAAAGTAATGATGCTTTCTAGGTATGTATGTGAAGGGTGAAATCAAGGTGTTAGAGGTATGTCATTAGTTTGTAAATTCATGATTCAATCATGCTATTATAAATGTTTATAAGATCACAGAGCATAGTGCATGGAGATTAGTTCTGCAAGGATACTACTAAGTGCAGTGGAAGTCAACATGATGATCTTTGTAAAGGATTGAGAAGAATCTGTTATAATGTAATGTGATGAACATTCAGGGTATGTAGTAAAGTGGGTTAATAATTTTATGGACATGAAGGTACTCTAATATCCTGTGCATGATGTGTTTAAATGGTATTTAAGTCTAGAGTGAGCGTAAGTTTATGCATCATAAGGATTGATGAAGAAAGTGAGTGCATTGTGAGGCAAGTTTCAAGATCAAAATGTTCTTCACTTGATTATGATTTCAGTGGAAATGCACTGATACCATGGTTGTAGACTATGGAAATGAAAATTTGTATGATTTTTCATAGGTATGTTTAGGGTTTAACTAGATCTTTCAAGGCTTATTTATGCCTCTTGATTCAGGTTCATGTTTGAAATCTAAGTCAAGATTTGTGCAAGACATTGGGATAGATCATGAGAAGGGGATGGCTAAGTACTGTCTTTTGTGTTCATTGAAAAAGGTGAACAACAATTGACTATAACAATGATTGCAAGTTGGGGAATGTATGGTATTGGTATATGTCAAGACTAGAGTATATGGATTGATAATTTGGTTTGATGAAGTTGCTATATTAGCCTAGAACATGAGGCTATTTGAATCTTGATGTGGTCTATGAACCCTTGTTAAATGAAGTTATGTATGTTACAAGGTATGTGTTTTAAGCTCATTACTTGAAGTCGATAGTAATGTTATAACAAAGTAATGCAGATTATTGATAGACTTGCTAGTTGCCATGAATTGCTTTGTGATATTGATTTTATTGATGTATAACACTGAGTTTAGGAGATAAATGATCTATTATGAATTGAGAAGATAAGTCAAGAATGACATGTACAGGTTTATCAATTCATTGCACTATATCAGGGTACTGTAGGATGATTGTGTCATTATAAGGTGAGCTATAGGTCCGTATGAAGGACTTATTAGTGTCAGGGAGAGTTGGTAATTAGATCCTAAGACTAGGTGTGTATAGGGTGTCAAGAAGGCATAGTAAGGAAAAGTGATAGGTGTTTACAACCCCAAGTGTAGGGGGAGCAAGTCATGTGTCTAAGAAGGATCATAATAGAATAGCAAATAAGGCTATGAAAACACTGAGAGGTTATCTCAGAACATAGGTATTGATTGTTGATTCATTATCCATAGACATGATTTGTACATGGTAAGAAAGCTTATTGTTCTTGTGTTTTCAATTAAATATAAGATAGAATGATTCTATGGGGAGCTGATAAGGAGTTGTTTTATGTCGTATAAGAGATTTTATAGCTCTTAAGGATAAGTTTGAACTAAATTAGATTTGAATATGGTGGTTTAGATATCTTAGTCCTTAATGAATGCTTTAGCAGTCTGTGCATATCAAAAAGTTTCAAGTCTATGTTTATGAGTACCATTTAAACTGAGATTTTCCTATAAAAAGAGTCAAGCATGATGTTTTTTCACTCAAATTAATTATTGTTGGTATGTGTGTATGTAATTTTATATGCTTCTTCACGTGGGGGATCTTTGTATTCTCATGCTGAAATGAAGTCAAAAATAGGGTCAAAGAAGAAAATTACAGGTTCTGTAGTGCTAGTAATGATGATTCTAGTTGATGTTTCCAACCAAAAATTGATCAAAATACGCTTAATAGAATATGAAGTATCATTTTCTTCAAGTATGTACTTTATCATTAATGCAAAAATGGGGAGAATAAATAGGTTGTTTTCCATTAATGAAAAAAGGGGGAGATTATTGGCATGTGTGAGTTTGATATATTATCATTGATGTAAAAGTATAAGATCATTAATGAATAAATAGTGTATGAGGTCTAGGAGTGATAAAGGGAGTATGCTTGGTTTATGATGGTGACATGGTCAAACATAGAGTGTGGCATGGTTGCAAGAGATGGAAGTTAGTGAGAATGACTGACCTAAAGATAGGCCTAGCTAGGTGACGCCTAGTGTGCAAGGGTGATAAATATTGGCATGATTTGAAAATAAGACATGAGGTGGATTTATGAGTGTGGTAGAAACATGGATAAAGCATGATTGAGAGTGTTTTGATACACTCATAAAAGTATTCTGAGTATAGGTACAAGTGTGAGGAAATAGTTACATAGTGTTCTAATCTAGACCTAGTCTAGGTTCTTAGAGGCCTAATGAGGCATGATCATCATGCACAAATATATGTGGGATTATGAGGGCATGCAAATGAGTGAGACATTTTTGTTGTCTTTGTATACTATGGAAAAAACATAGAAAATGAGATAAACAATAACTGTAAACCTCCTGAACCTTTCCAAGAAACCTCAAGTAGGTTGTGAGAGATTTTGAAGTTGTATAACTTTGTGAAATTACTGATTTGTAGGTGTTCTTAAATGACCTCCAAATGTGGGTGTGCAATTGCTACGAACATAGTTTCAAGAGCTTCTAATATGTAGATATTGGAATGTAATTTGATAGAGTAAGTGTGCTGTAAATACAAGAGGGTTTGATAGAGAGTAAGATTGCATTTTATAGAGGTAGAAGTAGTTAGAAGTTGGTTGAAATGGGTTAATGCACATGATAAAAATAACATTGGAGGAGGTTGCAATAATTATGGGACATTTAGGGGAAATAAATGAATTAATTGCAGAAGTTGCATCCAGAAAGGTGGCTGTACGTGTAATTAAATTGCCCCCACCTTTCTAAGATTCTATAAGTGTAGTTGAATAGGCTTGATATGTGGAGCTGACTGAGAATCTAAGTGGCAGTTGAATGAGAAGAGGATGTGGAGTATAATTAGAGTACATGTGGGGTCCAAAGTGGTTGTTGAATGTGCACACACTAATTGAATAATCATTTAATTAATAAATGATAATTAACTTAACACAATGGGGTATTAGGAATTAATTTAATTAATCTAAAAGGGTATAATGTATATGATTTAATCAATTAATCACAAATGGGTGAATATTTAGATGTATTGGGAAATGAACTTTGATAAGATGGAAACATGTGTGTAATTTTAGGGTGTCTACATTTTACACTCTTTAAAGTGATATTTCTAAGTAATAGTAATTTAAATATAGTAGACACATGTAAAATGAGAAGCTATGAAGCATTTGGATTCCCTAGCGAGTAGAAAGAGATGAAGCATTTGGATGCCTCAATAGTTAGAATAGTAGAGGAATTCCCCCTCAAGCGAGTGGATGATGTAGCAAGGTGGTGGACATTCACTTGAAAGGAAGAAGACAAAGGGTTAGAAAAAGTATGGGAAGGACTATGCTCATAGCATGAGCGTCATTTGGAGAATAAAATTAGAGGAACCTTATTTTGGTTGTTGCATAATAGAGTTATCACCATGATTACAAAATAATCAAGATGGTTAACCCAGATGTGCACAAAAAAACACATACAACAAAGAAAAGATAAAAAAAGAAAACATACCCAATATACAGAGTAGGTGTAAACATTAGGGTTATAAAGGAACTAAGACGTAATAAAACTATACAAGTGGTCTAAAAAGTAAACATCAACAATGCAACACAAATTCGAAAACGAAGACAATCATCTATGCCGCTAATGCATGCCACAATGATGATTAAGTGGATGTAAATTCCCACAAGTGAAAATAGGATTAGATTGGAAGAGTAGAGTTAAAGAGAATCCTTATGACACTCTTATTAAATTCATTGTGTAAATGATCAAAAAGAAAGTGCTCCAAGTGAAGTTATATTGCGAAGGAAAAACAATTTTGTGACTTTCCCCAACAAGAATTATCATATCATGAAAAAGGAAGAAAGTGATAATTGTAAGATTAGGATGATCACTAGGGTAATATATACAAGTATGAAATTTATCAAGATTGTATTGAGATGTTGAAAAATTCACTTCAAGGGTTTTCCAGTTATAGGGTTTTTGTGATAAGTGAATGTTTATCCAAAAATTTCGTATTTTTTTTGGATTTTTTGAGATTTGAAAAAGTTTTAAATATAAATGAAAACAAACATGAATACAAAAAACGGAAAAAAATTCATGGATTAAATAAACTAGGAGGAAAACACAACACATGCAAATGACAAGAAAACATGAAACAAGCATTGTAAACAAACCCAATATGAACATGAAATAACCACACCAAAGTTATATGTGAACTGATATGTGAATAAATTTCCTGTAATTAGTATACAACAAAGGTAAACAAAACTACAACAAAATAACAAAATGAAAGAAGAAAAAACATTGTGACAATGTTGACAAACTGCAACAATACAACACAACATGCAAAAATGACATATAATGACACTCTGAATGTGTTCCACATTGAAGAAATAGATAGATTTGAATGCCCCCAAGAGATAACTTAGAATGTGAGAGGATTGGATCATTACAAAGAGAAAAGTGATACTTATATACTCCAAAAGATACTCTTATTGGATCCCATTAAAGTTTGATCTATATTGGATTAATATGTAAAATCCAAGTGTGCCCTAAAAAAATTTACATTGCGAAAAGGGTGAATGATTTCCTCGAGCATATATATACACCATGGGAAATAAATATGTTTGTTAAAATATGATCTGAAACAATCATGAGGAGATCCATTAAAAGGTGTAATTGATGAAGTGTGTTATTTAGTTGCTGAAAGTTGGTCAAACATTGTCCGAATGTTTTAATTGTGACTGTTTTATTTTTTTTGGAGTTTTAAACAATTTTATATTGTTTTTGTATTTTTTGAAAAATTTTATATTGTTTTTGAAGTTTTGTGATACATATTTGAATGTTTTTTGGTATTTTACAACTTGGTAAAAAGGTACAATGATTGAAAGCAGGTGCAAATAATTAAAAGCATTCCATTCCATTGACATAAATGTAGATGATAAAATTATATGGTGTTTCACTTTTCTTGTGGCTCCACACAACTAGGAAGATGCAAGGGTTCATCACAAAGGGCCAAAAAGGACATAAAAATGAGAATAATAGTGATATGAAAGTGAAGATAATGGATGTGACAACACAAGATGTAACAATTATACATATGAGAAAAATGTAGCTCATCTATAGTTAAGGTTATTTGACTGATTTCAAGATGATTCCACTTTATAGGTTTGGACTTGACTTAGATCCATTGATGGCCTACTGATTAGAGAAATTTGGGTGAAGGAATTGTTGTCTCTCTTTATCATGAATAACTAAATTACTTCTTGGGATTTTTGATTAAGCACATTGATTAAGATTTCATAAAGGATTTATTGATTAACTATTTTTTAATCTTGTGAAGGACTCCCTATGTGTTTCCCCATGCCATCAGTAAAAGGAAAGGTCTCAACACCAAAGAATTTTTTTAGGTGAGTAAGGGATTTCTCCGTTCACAGTATCATACTGCCAATAAGAAGTATGGGACTATCGTTGAAGGTTGTGAAGCAAAAAAGGTGTATTTTTTTTTAGTTTTTTATATTTTTAGATTGATTTAATTTGCATTGTGTATTTATAATGTGCTTCTAGGGAAGGAACATTCTACTCGCAAGTCTCAACCTCATGTGACTAGTAAGACACAAGGGTTCAACACCATAGAATGAGATGGGAAATAAAAAAGGACAAGATAAAGATGTTTGATGTTTTCTATTAAAGAGAGAGATTAATTGTAAGGAGGTGTTTTCCATCAGTAATCTTTGAGACAAAACCATAGGTGAAAAGATTTGAAATGGTAAGAACCATAACAGGGATGAGACACATAATGCCCAATAAGAACAAGGTTAATATGTGTCCTAATAGGTGAAGAAGGTGAATATATGATAATGGTATGATTAAAATATCTACCAAAAGATGAAATTATTAACATTATTTGTACACACTTTTCCATTTTTGATTGGAAAACTGTGCTTTAATATGGAGTTTTATTCTCTTTTTATGATTTTTGAGTTTTCTAAATTTTGGTGGATGAGGATTTGAAATGGAATTGTAAAAAAAGAGGTCTATATTTATTAAATTGGAATGGTCTTGAAATACAAGACTTGTACAGAAGAAATCCAAGTCAAGAGGGGGAATCAAAAGATTTGATAAGTTCTGAAATACAAGACTTTGATGGAAAAATCCCTAGTCAAAGGTGAAAATATAAAGATTTGATAAGTCCTAAAACATGAGACTCGAGCAGACAAGATCCAAGTCAAAGGAGGAAATCAACCGATCCGATGGGTCCTGAAGTAATATACTTGGGTGGATAGGATCTAATTCAAAGGATGTGTGATTAGATAAGTTTTCAATGAGATCAAAAGATCTATGTGATGTTAGAAGAATATTATCGACACGAGGAATATGTTGAGATTAATATTCACCTATGAGTGAAAGAGTGTGAGGAAAGAAGTATGGATCAATAGATGTATACCCAGGGTTCTTTGTAGGACATATAGAGGAGATATTCAATGTTTCTCCATCTAGGTTGTGAATTTGTCGATTTGACAAAAGATTTACGATTAAATATTAAAAATGTTGTATAAGGATATTCCTGGGTATACATACCTCATAGAGTGTACTCATGTAGATGTCTTGATAGGTAGGACTCATAGTTAATAGATGCATGTAAGATTGATCATTTAAAGTGTAATGGACATAGAATGTTGTGTTGACGCAAGTATCCAAGCTTGTCATTGTTGCATTTCGGCAACAAGACTAGAGATGTCAGGCATAAGAGCCAGAATGGGAAGGATGGAATAAAGATTAATTGTGATTGATGAAGGAACATTTTTTCTTATGTCAAGGTTTGAAAGAGAGTTTTGGAGAAAATTCAAGATCTTGTTAGGTGTTAGAATATTGTCTTAAACAAGTTCAATGTCTGCTTGGACTAAAGGAAGAAAATCTGTAGAAGATATAAAATGGTTTGAAGGGAGAGATACTTGACCTTCGTCATGATATCATTGAATGTCAGTATGTATAGAAGTGGGGACAAAGCTAAAATTTTCATTAGAAGTTGAAATTTATGTCTCATCAGTTACGAGAGCTTTGTCATCAAGCTCTATAGATATGGTTCCATTATCAATTAAGTCTTGGACATAATGACGAAGAGGTATACAATTATCATTAGAGTGACCATGCATGTGATGTTATTCACAATATTCATATGCAGTGATTGAAGTAAGACTGGTTTCCCCATGAGAAAAGAGTTTCGTAGGTGGATATTCAACCATGTTAGCCTTTAATAATTGTTGAAAGGCATTGGAAAGAATTTCTCTAAGAGGTGCAAATTGAAGTTCAATGGTGTGCGAAGTAGTGTCATCAATACAATAAATGATGGATTTATAATCAATGTTGTTTGATTACCCATGTTCATGAAATTTTCCCTTTATATCATCGTTAGGTGGTAGGTATCGAGCCACTATGTCTCCATTGTCAATAAGGTATTGTATGTACTTGTAAAGTTGTTTGCATTTATCTGTTTGATGACTATCTATGTAATGAAAATGATAAATCACAGTATGTGTTAGGTCTATACCAACACGACTTAGTTTAACCTTCAGGGAAGGGTTGCATGATAGGATAAGTGACTATATTAGCACTTACCAACTATTTTAAGATACTTGAAAGATATTCCCCTAAAAACATATATTGTGTTTGATTTTAATGATGAGGAGGGGAAAAAGTTTCTCTTTTTGGAATTGTGACAGATGGTTTAGACTTAATCTGTTTTAATTGGTTGTTATGTAAGTTCTGCACATTGTGATTATCCATGACACTATCATTGACATTGTTATAATTATAGTTGATGTAACTAGGTTTATCTTGAGAAGTTACAGGTTTATCTTAAGTGTGTTAGGTCCTTTTGAAGAGTTTGGAAGCAAAGGTATGGTGGTTTCTTCATTATCTAGGTCTGAACTAGACTTGTTTCCTAGGACCTAGTTGGGTAAGTCCTAGTGGTGAAAGAGATGCATATATATTTATGATTAGGTAAGAATTAGATAGGTTAAGAAAGGTTTTCATGGTGTTGCAAGAAATATTTTAGATTCCTATGATGAAGGTTTTGTAAGTTATGGGGTTTTTGGTCATATCAAGCTCAAGAGAGTGCATTTTCCATATCAAAGTGAGAGAAATATTATTGGTTGGAACATGTGATGTTTACATGGGACTCTGATCCTTTTAGGGATGTTGAGTTATGGAGTTGAGTAGATCTCAGAGTTACAATGAGATCAAATGAGGTCCTAACATTTATGAATGATTGCTAAGAAGGTAAGTTTCTTTAATGAGTTTGAAACCATAATTCTTTAGCGACAGGGAAAAAATTATTTGTGTGTGCCTTGAATTCATTGAATCATCAAATTTTATGATTTTAGGATGGATAGGACTCACCCAAATTTCAAATGGAAGTGGTTTGAGATCATGACAGTATGTGGATCCCATCTAGATTTACATGTTTTCGAGAAAGAAGGTTTAACTCTCAAGGTTTCCATTAGACCTTATGAATAAATTGGTGTTATAAGTTGTATGGGATGCATGATAATTTTTTTGAGTGATTTTAGAGCTTGGTGAGGCCATTTGATGACCTAAAAACGTCAAAATAGGTTGGCGAGTTTTTGGGCTAAAAGGAAAAATTTACCAGTCATGGAGAATGGAAGTTCTTGAGAACTTATGGAATTTATTATGAAGTTTTATGGACTTGGAGGTTTTTTAAACATAACATGTGATATGTTTTAGATGATGGTTTATATATAGAAGTGAGATGAGGTGGAATAGTTGAGGTCACAAGTTGACCTATTTTGACTGGTTCAGGACAACACTACTTTAGTATGAAGATTAGTCTGCAAGAAAAAAATATTGGCTTATTTGATGATGTATATCCATTGGAGAGTGAAGAGGGATGAAATTTTATCCTATTACATTAATTTATATAGCATGGAAGTGTTAACAAGGGTGCAAGAAGGTCCGAGTTCAAAACTTGGTTTTTGGGCAGTTCAAGTTGTTGAATAGGAGAAGTTGTTCTATTGGATTTATTAGTTTATCGTTATATCTAACATGATTGTAAATTTTATTCATGTCAGTGGATTTCAAATGATGGTTACACTCCATGGTTGATGAGTTTTGTGAATTCTAGGTCTTCATCTTTGAAGATTGGTTAGCTGAAGGTGCCTAAAATGAGTAGAAATCAGTCCTAATTGATGGTGTCATGAATTATATGGATGTTATGGATGACCATGAGATTGTGAAGGATGATTATAGGATGTTTTTGAGTTGTTTTAAGCATTTTGAGGCATTAAAAATTTGGATGAAACCTTTGGAGGTCATGGAGTGCTCGGTGAAGGAGAAACTAGCCTTTTAGACCTAGTTTTTCATTGTGGTTGTCTTGGTGCATTATTGACCCATATAGGTCCTTGTTATGATTTTATCTGAAGTTTTAGGAATAGGTTTAAGATGTTTAGATGAAGATTCATGTATTTAATTGTATGTATTTTTCCATTTTAAGAGAGAGAGAGAGAGAGAGAGAGAGAGAGAGAGAGAGAGAGAGAGAGAGAGAGAGAGAGAGAGAGAGAGAGATGATCTATTCCACCATTGTGTCATGGCAATTATTAACGGAGCTTGAAATTTATAGGTTTGGTTGTTTTTCCATTCGTGATGAAATAAAATCCATTGTGATAGGTTTTTTCTTCTTGTCTTATTAGTGAAATTCCTCTTTGATCTAGTTTCCGTTTTGATGGGAAATTGAGCTTTGTTCTTCATGGAGCTGGAAGTGAAATTTATTTTCTATGAGAATTCATTACTACAAGTGGGAGGTTTTAAGGTGATTTTTTAATGGTTTTTGATAGAGGAATGAATAGAAAAATATGGTTCATTTTTTTGTGTAGTGGTTTGCAAGATCTCTTCGATTCTTCTTTCTATGTTAATGGAGTTTTTAGGCTTTCTTCTTCTCTGTTATTTGTCTTTTCTTCTCAGTTTTATGAAATATTATTCTGAGACCTATATTCCATCTTGGAGTAGATGATAATGTGCTCTAATGATTTTGGTTCAAGGTTCAACAATGGTAGAGGGGTGATAGGAAGTTGTAGAGGAGTTCACAGAGCAAGCCATACACGGGAAGGTTAGATGTTAGATGTTAGAAACAAGAGGGATTTTTAAAACTTGAAAATTTTCTAAGGCATAGAGAGAGGTGAATTTTCATGTCCCTAACATACATCACATAAAAGGAACATGAGGGACACAAATTTCATAGTGCACCTCAGCTTGACATGTGGCGGAGATCCAACGGCAGGGGATTAAAGCTAAAAAATAACTTTAAAGCACTGGAAGGGATGAGAAGAAGTTGCATGAAGAACCTTGAGGAATCATGAGGGATGGGTTAATTTTTTCATCCTTTATTTCCATCACCTCAAAGGTACATGAAGGAAATTAGTTTACATGGTGTGCCAGGAGATGACATGTGCAGGAAAT
Source organism: Taxus chinensis (assembly GCA_019776745.2). Classification (NCBI taxonomy): domain Eukaryota; kingdom Viridiplantae; phylum Streptophyta; class Pinopsida; order Cupressales; family Taxaceae; genus Taxus; species Taxus chinensis. The sequence continues at coordinate 938,616,301 of CM034147.1, read as the reverse complement.
CGAGGTTGACCTGATAATCCTGGAGGTTACATGAGGGTCCAGAGGGCTTATGGGGGGTAGGATAATTTTACTGACCTTGATGTCCCTAAACTTGAGGGATGTAAGGGACAAAAAATTGTGCTAGGATCTTGGAGCTAACACGTGTCCTCATCAAAATTTGACTAAATCCCAAACTCGTTCCAAGAGGGAAACTTGAAATGGTGATAACTTGAGCTTTTGATGGATGATTTTGATAAAATTTTATATGCTATTGACTAGAAATGGAATTATAAATCCAACAGTGGGGGTATCAGTTCTTGATTCCTCCATTTGATCTTTGAAAAATTGTATTTATGATCTGGTACTCTACTTGTGCATGAGAAACATTGTTTGCAGACCCATTGTACCAAAGTGTTGTGAAAAAAACAATTTCACCATATTTTAGGGCTTGTATTTACCTTTTAAATGATGTTTTTTTCTCTTAACTCCATTTGAAGCTCCTAAAATCACCTTCAGAAGCTCAACAACTATTTTGGCCTGTGCACTGCCTAGGCCTGTGAACCCTGATTTTAGTGAAACTATCCCAACTTCTCTGGATCCTTTCTGAATCTTCCTAAATCAATTCCATGATGTTCTTAGGCCTTTGCTTCACCTCCTTTTCTGGTTTGGATTTTCTATTCCACTCCATGGGGTTTCTCCTGTCCTAGAAGGGCTAGTGATAGCCCTTCCCACAACTGCCTGATGTTTACATTTTTCAATGAACTCCTAAAATCACCTATGGGTTTTGAATAGACTTTCCTAAATCACCTAGGGGAATGAGTTAACATCAATTGAGAGGTTACTAGACTGATTGGGCAGACCTAGGGTATCTTAGAAGGATAGAACATGAAAATTTTGGTACATGGGTATTGTTGTCATGCTAGAAAATTGCCAATTTCCCTGTTACACATTTGAATGACAACACATTCAAACCAACTATGGTTTTTAGAAGGGAAGGAAATACTATGCTATACCACTTATCGATCCACTCACAGAGGGTGGCTAGCCCTTGGTTCCTCCATAATAAATAAAACAAGTTTTGGATCCACACTTATACCTCTCATGCCCAAAAACACTTATTGATCTATTAGGACTAGCTTCCCCTCCCCTTGGTTACACCAAAACAAGACCTAAATAGGGAACACATTCCTCACTTCAAATTCTACTTATCCCTCCAGTGATAGGTCACATTCTCTAACACACAACACCACTTGAATTTTGATAATATAGTTATTCAAGATTAAACACAACACTTAATCAACAAAATTAGTACATACCCAAGTGGGTAACCAAAATCACAATTTCAAAATTATGTAAGAGATAGAATGAACATATCATATAGACAACAAAAATTCGGGTGAGGCATACCTATTTGTTATTTGTCATAGAATCCTTCAAGCATGCTCTCCAAGAAATCCAAAAATCCCTCCAAGAAATCATCAAAGCTACAACACCTTCATAAGACCAAGTGAGGTCCCTAAAACAAAGACAAAAAATCATATTTATAGGAAAAACTAAAAGTGGAGGATCCTTTTATCCAAATAACTCTCCTAGTTATTTTGATAACTTGTATACATCTTCTGGCTTTGAGATTTTCATTTCAAGGTTATGCATGCTCAAGTTCACTTGGCACATTCCCTTGGTTACCTTTCCCCGTGTACTTCCCCTTCTCTTTCATTTTCCTTTTCCTCTTTGTTCCACTCCTCCCTTGCATGCATCCCCTGTGCATCCAAATTCTTCCTAGAAGCTATCACCCTACATGCATGCCTCACACTTGCTTCAATTAGCCAAATCCCTTACCATCTTGTGTGCCCTGCACATCATCTTGTAATAGTTGTGCCTTGACCATGAATTCTCCACTCAATAGTTTTCCTTATTTCCTCATGCGTGTGTGCCTTCCTTCTGTGTTATTCCCATGCCTCATTCTTCCACACACATATATTTGTGCACTCCTTTGCACTCTTATGCACAAGGTTATCCTCTCACATGTTTGAGTGTGCCACACACAACTAGTCAAAGTGTGCCAACATGGCACCAAATCCTTGCAACAAATTAATGAGTAACACGTGGTAGAAACAACAAAACATTTGCATAGTTGGCCATCCTTTTAGCCAATCCATGTACGCCACATCTCATGCATGCAAAAAAGACTCTAAAAATATTCTGAAAACTATATCTCTTTCTATAGAGCTCTGATCAGCGTGCGCCTAGGCTAAATCAATAGCCTGCTAACATGGGATATAATGCTAAACATTCAAATTCAAATTCTTGGTGGATCTAGTAGGTGGGAAATGGGAAAATGTCTTTCTAAGAATTAATGAGTAGATATGATTTCTTCAACCACCTGATTTGATATGATCTACCCCCTTTCCTTCTCGAAAATTCCAAACAGACTTCAGGAAATGTATTTGATAGATTTGTAGGTAGATTTATAGGCATTAAATGCTTCTTGTTGGTGGTTTTATTTAAAATTTGGATTTTCCGTCATTCTTCTCTTCTTCTTCCATGGATTTATCTATAAATGTAAGAGTTGGTCTCATTATTAATGCTGGACACTTTGGATCCTTACGCACTTTTCTAAGGACTTCATATTTTCTATAATTTGAGTTGCAAACCTCTAGATCTAACTCTTGCATGTGGATATCGGCCTCCTTTGCCATTGTAACAGATCTATGCATTTTTGAAAGTAATAGAAGCATCATTTTGTGACTATTCTCTATCATAATGTGTTTGCATTACTTCTTTGTGCCTTTTTCTTTGCATTGCATGCTTGTTGTGCTATTCTATGTCCCTTATAGCTCCTTATTTAGTTGTGTTCCATGAAACAGATATGGTAAATACGTTTTAAGTTGTGCTACATGTGCCTAGCCTTTTTTCATGCATTTCCCTTCATTTTCACTCAGAATGGATAATGTTCATCCCTCTTTTTTGGTGATATCACCTTTTATTGTAGCTTTCCTTTCATGTTATCCTTCTATCCCTAGTCACTTGGCATTGTTAGTTTAGTTTTACCTTTTAGCACTAGGATTAGCAATAACAGTAGAATTAGATAGAGGAACTGGCCTTTTCTGGAGATCCATCCCAAGTGCACAAGGTCCAACACTCTGGGGACATTTCCATTGTTGTCAAAAATTACTTAGTTATTCCTGATCTAAGATACATGTGCAAGTTTGATGACCAACAATTTCTAGCACACCTAGTGGGACCCATCACTGAACACTTAAATTTTATATTGCTAAGTTCTAATGTGTGGACTTAGTATTTTATCCTTTAGAGGCTCACTTCAACACATCTGGTGGCTCCCCAAAATTTGTAGAACTCTATTTTAGTATCCATGAGCACCTTTCATGAGAAGAGTGCATACAAGGAGAAGTGCAACAACTGAAGATTATTTCAAGTACCTCCAGCTATCCCTGAGAAGAGTTTGTTCTAGAAAGCCCATATGTGCATATCCATCTTCAATGCACCATTCCCATTTCAAATCCTCTCACAAAAGACAACCAACACACCCTGCAATGGCACATCAGCCACCTCCTCCACTAAAGACCTTTACTAACTTCACCAGAGGAATTCCCCTGGTTCTGGCCATGCAACATGATATGCCAAATGACGCACTCAAAATTATTTCCATACTTTACTAGTGAGAATCAAGTCACACCTTAGGAGCATATCCAGGATGTAGTAAACATATGTTCACTTTATTTGATCACACATGAAGATGTAGTAGTCAGGATACTTACAGCCTCTTTCAAAGGAAAAGCACTTCAATGGTACTGATGCTTAAGACTTGGATCTATTTCCACCTGAAATGAGATGGGAGCAACTCTTTGCAATTAATTTTAAGATAAGTTAGATAACCTATCTCTGGTGGAGCAATTGACAACAACAAGAAGGACATCTAATGAGCAAATGACTAATTTTAACATCAGATTTAAGAAGATTTGTGACAAAATACCTCTTGTGGTAAGACCTATAACCCTGCATTCTTTTCTGTATTATCTAAAGGTACTGAACAATGATATATCAATCATGATTCAATCCATGGGAGGTAGGACTTTTACCAGATGCTTATAATATTGCAGTAAGGGTGGGAAATAGTCTTATTCAAGTGGGAAAGATAGCTTCTAGACTGCCTATGCCCTTGTTCCCCAAAAATTTCACAAGTGCCCTAGTATTCAGTTGCCCATGTTCATGTCCCTAAGAGAAGCATGTATTCAGTTACATAAACCTCACACTCTCCAGCGCAACAAAAAGAAGATGAAGAATTGTAGACCCTAATTGGAAATTTATGAAACAAGGTCATATCATTAGAGAAACAACATGAACATGCCTATATAGGCAGTTCTAATTAGGCACATATCCAAAGCATCCTTGGTAGAATCAATATGGAAACCAAAGGTATGTGCCCAACCAGTAGAATAATAGATGACATGCTAGTGCACATCTTCCCTTGAAAATTGTTCCTCTCACGTCCTCTCTCTTCCAACACATAGTGCAAGTCAGGTGCTTGTTCTGGTTCAGAAAAATTTGACGCAAGATTCAGAATGGTACTTCCCTTGCAACATGCCTCATAGTCAGTATAACTGTGCTAATGATGCACATGAGTAAGCCTACATGATCTAGAATAATTCAACCTATGAGCCTTAAACAATTTACCATGAATAAGATAACCAAGGAATGTCAGAAGCTCCTCTAGAGGAAAATTTGATTTTATTTGGCATTGAGGACTTCTATGTAATAAACCAAGCTGTAGAGGATACAAGCAGACCATGTGCCTAGGTTGTAGACTATAGACACATATAATTACGCCCAAGAAATTTAAATACTTAAATTGTGCTAATTATCTCCTTTCTTGCAAATAGATGACATATCATCAAAAGCACTCATATTCCCTCTTATTGTTCATCAATTAATTACAATACGCTAATTGATTAAGTTGCCTATCCAGCTAACAGCCTAATTAATGACCTTTCCGTTAATTATCACTTCCTCTATCTAGATTAATTAATTAGTCTTCCCCTTCATTTAAACTAGTAAATCAATATTAAATTGATTTAATCCCTTTCTAATAGCTTGAATTACACTAATATTCTTCTAAATGGCTTCTATAAGCTTACACCTACCTATTAATTAATCACCTTTGATTAATTAAAATACCCCCCAACTCCCATGACTTGCTAAACATGTATTAAACCCTTCTAAAGTAAGGTTACCTTTAATAAAGCAACCTTATCCATTCCTAATCATGTTTTACCTTTATCCCACATTCATGAGGATGTGTTGAATCCTTTATCCTTTGGGCTATATAAAGATCCCTCCACCTACCTTTTTACTTACACCTAAACTCCTTAAGAGAGCAAATGCAAAGCATATAGAAAAAAGACTAAGAGCTTGCACCTTGTTTTCTTGAGAGTTCATCATCTTGAAGAGTTTAAGCCTCTTTCTTAAAGTGCTTGGGTCATATGGGAGGTGTCAAAAGGGTCTTGTAGCCCAACTTTGATTAGCCCCCATTCCTAGGTTCTTGGAACATTAAGGAAAACTATTTTTGATAGCCATGGAACCTACCTAGGTTCTTTCATTTGCATGTTGTTAAAGAATAGAGGTTATTTAGATACTTAACATTGTTGATTTTATAGTTTTATTGATAAATGTTAGCATCTAACCCTTGATTAATTCTTATCATGATGGTGCTTAGAATGTTTGTTTAATTCTTGCTAATCAAGACTATTTAGGTGTTAGTCTTCCATTCATATTTAGCATTAGTTAGAAACAAACACTTGCACACATTTGGCACGCCCGGTGGGACACTTAGTCCCATGGCATTTTAGTTTAAATTTCATTATTTTGGCTAACTTTTGATATGCACATGTAGTAATTAATTTCCATTTTTTGGAGTTTTTGCTCATTTAATATGTGTTACTTCATGTTTATAGCCTTAATTTTAATGGGTCATTGCCATTTTTGAACTAACTTGTCAAAATTTAGAGTATTGTGAAGTTTTTTACGTCCTTTTCCATACTATGGTTGCAGGTTTGGAACAGGCACAATTTTAGGAGTGCAAATGTGATTTTCAGGGTGCAAACATGATTTTAGGGGCACACACATCTCTCTAGTGGCGCAAGCGTGCTATCAAACTCTGTCACTCTATCTGTGGACCCCTGGCGTAGGCACACTAACCCTGGCGCATCCACCCTAACCCGCGTGCATAGGTGCACTAACCTGGGTGCACACATAGTTTCATACTGTACCTTTGCTGCAGTCAGAAACCTGTCAGAATGGTGCACATGCCCTAACCAGGGCTGCACATGTGATTTTCATGGCGCAGGTATATTTTTCTGGTAATACGGTTATTCTGTCTATTTTTCCTGTCTATTTTCTCAGAGTAGCGTGTATGCTGTTTTTCATGGTGCACACACCTCTCGGGTGGCCTGCAGGCATTTAATTGATCTAAAAATCCACAGAGTAGCACAGGTGCTGTTTTAGGGGCGTAGGTGCTGTTTTAGGGGTGCACACATCTCTCGGGTGGCGTAGGTACACTGTGTGCCGAAAAACAAATTTTGGTGGCGCATACGCCCTAACCTGTGTGCATACACAGAAAAAGGGGCATAGGCATCCTTTTGCATTTTTTGGATTTAAAGGGTTGATGTGCTAACTTTTTTGCAAGTTTCTCTAATCACATATCTGTCTTTGCAGGATGTTTTTACATGTTGGTATTTGATTAGATAGTATTTTACATTATTTACTAAAGGGATTGAGATCACGTATGCTCTTCCCTCACCTCCCTTGGGGTGACCTTGGGAATCATAAATGATTCTTAAGACCTTTTTCCGCTTTAAGATTGTTAAGGGTATTTTAGTTAGAATTGGTCAATTTGGCATTTGTTGAAATTAAAGTATTGTTCCATTTGGTTATCTTTTGAGATTTGTGACGACATCACGTATGCTCTTCTCTTGTGTCCTTGGATGATCTGGAGAATCAGAAATGGTGCCTTCTCTTTTGATGGACAATTACTAATCATTGTCATTCAGGACCAAAACACTTGTCAAAGAATGAAGGAAATGAAACAAAAGTCAAAAAACTTCTAATACATGTGTTCTTGTAGGTTGCCAAACATTGTTCAAGCAAACCACATCTAAATTAAAAAAGATAAAAAGAACAACATATTCAAAACACTATATTGCAGGTTTCAGAAAAGGGTACGTCCCTCTCCGCTTAACTGGAACATAACCCCTTTGGCATAACACCTTAAGCTACAACAATGGGGGTGGTTCCAGGAACCCCAAAGTAGTCCACGCAAGAGGGAACCTTGTGGATGAAATGGGAAGTGCTCTGCACTACCTACTTGACTAGTGATTCCTTTGTGAGATAGCGTTACAGGTTGTCCGTTGTGGTGACCCCAGTGATAGTACACGTAGACGCACTAGTTGCCTACTATTCTTGAAGGGGGTAAAGTAAAGCTGAGATACTCCCAAACTAGTCAGTGTGACTTTTTGGGTAAATCACGCTCGACTCGTGGCAACTTTGTAACACCTAGGGTGAGAGAACCACCTAGGAGAATATACTTTGGCCAGGAGCCCACTTTGACCATTTTAAAATAGTGTTGAGTTGTGAACCTTCTTTTTGAGAAATGTGTGACGTATTACTTTCACCTAGTTTTTACTTGCCTTAGGGCGAGGTGAAACTCTACCAAAGTGAGGCTAGCATTTTTCGTCATTTTCATTGATTTATTTCCTTCATATTATTTTGACACTTTGTTGATCAAAAGAGGTGTGATTACCTTTGTGTTTCCATTCGACTATTTCTCTCACTTTTATGTCCGTTTACGCCCATCCATGTTTGCGGCTGGGTTAGTTAAACGTCTAAAGTGAGAGGAGGCGTTTTCATGTCATTTGGTAGCCATTGTGATCTTGATACCCACGTCAAGATCATCATCATAGTTAGGCATGGTTCATCACCACGGACTTCCTTAGAAGAGTTAGCTTGTTTGTCTCGTATCATTACAATTTCGATATTTACGTCTTGTTTCTTGTAAACTTGACATAAATACCTATATTGTACGGTTATGCTACACACATTCTTAACTATTCCTAGCTATACTTTGAGATTTTTGGTTTGGTTTTATTATTACCTCGATTTCAAAAGGTGCTAGGCATTACCATTTGTGCGTGTTATATCAATAACACCTCGATATCAATACTTCACTTTCTTGCAAAGTGGGTTAACATATCTTGGTGATATTGTTGTGTCATTCACAAATCGTAATTGGCACTTTTTGAGATATAGGTCTTAATCAGATTTGAGCTTGCTCATCGTATATCTTGATTGGGAGACCACATTTAACTTCATGTATTTACTTACATCTTGTTCATTCCCTTGAACTTGGCATAAGTGGAGACATCTTGTTAAGCATCTGACGTCATAGATTACTTTGAAACATAGTCTAGGAAATACTTCATTTAATCAAGTTTTGATACCAAACGATTGTTTCATTGGTGACTTTATCACTCTATCACATTGGTATTCTCACACTATTAATTTACTCTTAACACGTACATCTTGTGTTTCACTTAGGGGTAGTCATTGAATTTTGAACAAATCTACAACTTACCTTAGTGAAACTTATCACGAAAACATGGCTCCCAAGATGTGTCTAGGGTTAAAGAAACAAACATATGAGGAAAAACAGGCTGCAAGCTTAGGAAACCTCTAACAGACAAGGATCAAACCCATTCATCAGACACGATCTAGGACCACTATTTTCTACAGAAAAGGAAACAGAAGAAATGGTTGACCATAGTGGAAATGAATTAGAGTCACCACATGAGGAATTTGATTTTGACCCTACTCTACTAGATGAATTTCTTCTTAGAAACAAAGATAGAGTGTTGGCCTGGGTCATCGAATTAGGGGCCAAATTACCCATCGAGAATGAACCAATACTACAAACAAATGACACTACTGAGGAAGAACACCCCCTTATCAATATGGAAGATATTTTAATAGGCGGGCATGCTTCCACTTCTTATGTAGAAAATGATAAAGTGGTAGGGCATAGAATACCCCTCCTCAAAGTGCCACAAAGAAACAAAATAGAACTTGAGACAGAAGAAGAACCTCCATAGTACGAAGAGGAGGAACCTTTAGAAGAAGAGGCTATAAACCAAGCCACAATCCAACAACAAATCAGCAACCTAAGCCAAAAAACTTCTTTGCTTACTTCCCATGTACAGAAAGATGCAAACAGGAACATTCAAAAGGTGAGGCCTAAGGTTAAGATCAACAAACTCCATCAAGAAAAACAAGGAGAAGAAGACATAGGGTACCATCGTGTTTACATCCCTACTTCTCCCACTAAAGAACAATTGCTCACACAAGAAGTGTAGTCTATGAAAGCAACGCTTGCGAGCTTACAAGAGAGCAATATAGGGAGCATCAAGGAAATATCAATATGAAGAGCTGTGCCCCTATCCTTTTGACAAGACAATGACCCTTCAACCCTTTCCAAAGAAATTTGATATGCCAAAATTTGACAAATACAAAGGAAAGGGAGACCCAAGGGATCATGTTAAAGATTTTTACATGGCATGTCAAGAGGTGTCTTATAGTGATAATTACCTTATCAAACTTTTTCCCAAGAGTCTTGGAGGTCAAGCATTGGAATGGTTTACACGCTTACCACAGGGATCAATTTCCACCTGGCCAGAATTGGTAGAAAGATTCATGCGTCACTTCTCATATAACATAGAGAGTGATGTCACCATGGCAGACTTGTGTGGTGCCAAGCAATGCCCAAATGAGACCTTCGCTAGCTTCCTCCAATGATGGAGAGGGATAGCCAGTCACTTCCCTTGTGCTTTCCCTGAAAAGTAGCTAGTCAGTATCTTCATTCCCAATCTCAACCCAGATATCACCTTCCACCTCCAAATGCATTGTGTCTGTACTTTTGAGGAGGTTATCGAGAAAGGGATTCAGATAGAAAAGGCTCTCATTGCCAAAGGCACCCTTAAAAACCAATCTAAAGATAACCAAAGTGTCAAACCCATGGAAAATCCCTAAGGTCTTCAACAAAAACAAAAATGTGGTGGGAGACGGAATCACTGATTCCAAACGTGTTCAAACGGTCCAAACTGGTCAACCTTTTAAACTGACCAAGGGCCCAATTCAACCACCACCAAAATGATGAACATTCACCTCTCTCAATGAACCGTTGTCAGTCATACTAAAATAGTTGGATGTGGCCCACATGATGACCTATCCTACAACACAACCATTTGACGACAACACTCCTAAACCTTCATGGTATAAGGAGCATGAATATTGTGAAATGCATCGCGTTAAAGGTCATAAAATAGACAAATGTTTGTGACTTTGCCACTATATTCAAGACCTCATTGACAATGGGGAGATAGAGGTGGATAACCCTGGCCACACACAAACACCTAACAAGAAAATGGGGATTTATAAGGAACCATTCCCCAAGCATGATAAGTCAGAAAAGGAAAAACCGGATCAGGGAGAGTCATCCCAAACTTATAAAGCCATGAATTACTTGTATACCAAGAGAGATAACAATCATTACGATTCACTTATCGGATGTATTCGCTCCCCTGCTGACCGTGTCAACACTATCTAGATTAAGGGAAAGGATTGCACTGTGGTAACAAGGTGCACCTGCCTCCTGAATTCCGGACCCCTCTCCGTTGACCCCGCATACTAGTAAGTATAACCTTTTAGAACAGCTTGAGAAGACGTCTGCTAAGATTTCAATCTTAGATCTCCTCAAGATATCCAATGTGCATAAGGACATTCTGTATCAAACTCTTCATGGGTCGGGAGTGCCTTTAGAAGTCGATCCTACACACCTTCAAGCTGCAGTGGCAAACATTGCCCCAAGTGAGCATCTTACTTTCAACCATAGGGAGATCCCTACCGAGAATCCTACACATAATCTTCCCTTGTACATTGAGGTAGTTGTCACCCATAGGAAAATCAAACAGGTGCTTGTGGACAACAGATCAGGATTGAACATCTGCACACTTAAGCTGGTCAAACAATTGGGACATATGGAGGAAGATCTTGAGTCCCATATTATCACTATCACCACATATGACAACACGGAAAGAGAGTCAGTAGGCACCATCACACTACCCATGGAGGTGGGCCCCACTTGTCATCAGATGAAGTTTCATGTCCTAGACTTGGAACTTCCATATAATATGCTTCTAGGCCGACCATGGATTCATGCCATGCAGGCCGTGCCATCAACGTTTCATCAATGCATCAAGTTGAAGCATGAGGGACATATGATAACAATACCAGGAGATTCAGAGCCCTTTGCTCATTATAGAGCTCTCAATAGCTTTACACGAAAGGGTACATATGCATGTCCCTCCGCAGATATAGCCGTTCCTCTTCAGTTTGAGGCTATGGAATCCCGCGTGGATTCGGATTCACTTAGTTCTTGTGCTCATGGGGCATCTACTTCAACATCTCCATTTGATTCATGGGAGATGAAAATCCTAGAATATGGCTGTGGGGAGTATAATGTACAACAAGCGCTCTTGGTGTCAGATCTCTCTTTGTCACCCAAGACTAGAGGTCGACCCAACTACCACTTTAGGAGACCTAGAGAAGAACACACTATTGGGTCATTCCTGCCTGGAGGCTTGTTAGCTGAGGAGAAATTACTTGATCCACCTACTACTTGGGTCCCTGAGGACACTCAACCATCCTGTTATCAAACCCCAGAATATGAAAAATCTAGCAGAATGATGTACTCCATGGGCTACAAAGGCCTAGGATGTGGGAGGAATGAACAAGGACAAAGAGAACCAGTCCCTCTTCCAAATTTCAAAATAGAAAGATACGGCATCGGGATTCATCCTTATGGAGTGCACCCCAACAATCAAGATGCAACTTGTTCTGAGCGTGAGGATAGCTCTGATTACTTAGACAATGATACAGATTCCCATTGTAGCCAATATGAGGATCTGGCCTCCACGAACCTTTTCATGAATAACACTGTCCTGACCATCACCCCCACTAAACCAACCCTTGACCTTGTATACCCTTCCCTTGTTGAATGGGACCAACAATGTCACGTGCCACTAGATTTATTCAAGAACGATGAGGCTATTGCAGAGTTTATGGGCATAAGGGATACAATCCCCATTGGAGATCATAAGAAAGGTTTCTCTATCGACTTAGACACCTGCACCTACTTCAGCGAGGAGGCTGAACTTCGTGGTCAAAAAAATTTGAAGAAAAGTGAGGGAAAAAGTTCTAAAGAAAAGCCTCAGCAAAAAATCGAAGTCCAAGTCGCACAGTGAAAACCTCTTTGAGGCACTAGCTGACAAACAAATAAGGAAATCAAAGGACAAACAAAGTGACCACGCCAAGGATGAAAATCTCGTGGAGACATCCTTGGATGAAGATCTCAACCTTCCTCCTGATCCTACGCATATGGAGGATTTATCAAAATTGTTAGTCGAAGAAACCATTGATGTCAATATTGGTACCGAAGAAGATCCCAAGATAGTAAAATTGGGGGCATCACTCTTAGCTAGAGAACAAAATACATTCACCATGTTGTTACGAGAGTTCATTGATGTGTTTGCATGGTCTTATAAAGACATGCCCGGCCTAGATCCAACTTTGGTCATTGGTCATGCACGCAGACGCCAAGCCTATCAAATAGAAACTCTGAAAGATGCATCCAAGAGTGGCCTTGTTGGTCAAGGAAGAGTTGGAAAGGTTGCTTGCAGTAGGATTCATCCGACCAATTGACTATTCTAAGTGGATATCGAACATTGTTCCTGTCTAGAAGAAACCTGTCGGTATCTGAATCTGTATGGATTTTAGGGACATCAATAAGGCTTTCCCTAAAGATGACTTTCCATTACCCAACATTGATATGATTGTTGACTCAACAATAGGATATGAAATGCTATCGCTCATGGATGGATTTTCGGGTTATAATCAGATTAAAATCGCTGAGGAAGACCAACACAAAACAACTTTCACAACTCCTTGGGGCACCTTCTGCTATCAGGTGATGCCATTTGGCCTTAAGAATGTGGGAGAAACTTATCAGCGGGCCATGACAGTAATCTTTCATGATATGATTCATGACATCATGGAAGACTATGTGGACGACATCCTGGGAAAGTCCAAAACAAGAGAGGATCATCCTGTCATTTTGCGGCATATCTTTGAACACCTGTGGGAATACAAAGTTAGGTTGAATCCCAAGAAGTGTGTCTTTGGGGTGCTATCAGGGAAATTATTGGGCTTCATTGTGTCAAGATGAGGTATTGAGGTAGACCCTGCTAAAGTGTCTGCCATCACTGAAATGCCTCCACCTGAAAATATCAAGCAACTGCGTAGCTTGTAGGGGAAAATTCAAGCCATTCACCGCTTTATCTCATAGCTTGCAGATAAATGTCACTCATTCACCCATTTTCTTAAAAAGGACGTCACTTTCATCTAGGGACCCAAGCAACAACAAGCCTTTGCTTTGCTTAAACAGTACCTGGCCAATCCACCTGTTCTCATGCCTCCTACTCCGGGAGAACCACTTTTGCTCTATATTTCCACTACACAATACACTATTGGTGCGTTGCTTGCCCAATATGACATTAACCATAAGGAGAAAGCGGTGTACTATCTGAGTCGCACCCTCATTGCCTATGAGCTTAATTATCCTCAGATTGAAAAGGCTTGCTTGGCCATTGTTTTTACCTTTCAAAAACTTCACCATTACCTGCTGAATACTAAGACCAAGCTCATATCGAAGGTCAACCCACTCAAGTATTTGTTGTCCAAACCCACCCTTATAGGTAGAATGGCTAATTGGATCATTCTACTTAGTGAGTTTGATATAGAATTTTTCCATCAAAAATCAGTTAAAGGACAAGTACTTGCAGATCAGCTAGCGGAAGCACCTTTGTAAAGCACAGAGCCTTTGAGTCTGGAACTGCCAAACGCCTCTTTTCTCTACATTGAAGAATCTGTCATATGGCAGATACATTTTGATGGATCTTTTACATTTCATGGTTTAGGTGCAGGAGTGGTCCTTATTACTCCTTCGGGTGATCCTATACCGCAGGCTTTCCGCTTGGCCTTCCCTTGCATGAACAACATTACAGAGTATGAAGCACTCATTGCAGGGATGAAGCTAGCCATCAAGTGGAATATTCATCATGTTAAGGTTGTAGGTGATTTGCAGTTAATCATTAAACAAGTTAATGATGAGTATAAGGTTAAGGATGACAAACTCATACCTTACAAAAAGTTAGTGGAAACTCTAAAGGAGTATTTTGTGCGCATCACCTTTGAGCAGATCCCAAGAGTGCAGAACAGATCAGTGGATGCTATGGAAATGGTGGGATCTATGCTTCGTATTCTACCAGGGAACAATGATATGCCATTCTTCATAGAAAATCTACGCCAGCCCACATATGACATGCCAGAATCTTGTCCTGGCTTGTGAGGTTGTTGGTCCCCATTCACCATGGTATGAACCCATTTTCACCTATCTTAAGGACAACACATTCCCTCCCGATATCTCCCACTCTGAAAAGAAGAGCCTAATTCACCAGATAGCCCATTACACCCTTTTAGGAGGTACACTTTATCATCATGGCTATGATGGGAATCTGTTACGTTGTCTGGATGTGATGGAGTCAATCCAAGAAATCAAGGAAGTACACGAAGGAGTATGCGGAGCACATACAAACGGAATGGTCTTGGCTAAGAAATTGTTGAGAGTAGGTTACTATTGGCCTACCATGGAATCTGATTGTTGCAATTACATTAGAAAATGTGTGCTTTGCCAAAAGTATGGAAATTTTATCCATGCTCCATCACAGCCATTGCAACCAATCACTACCCCATGGCCATTCTCTAAGTGGGGACTCGATTTAATAGGGAAGCTTACTCCTACCTCTTCTGATGGTCATACACATATCATCACAGCCACTGAATATTTTACAAAATGGGTGGAGGCCGTCCTGTTAACCTATGTCACAGGAGCACAAATTTCTAAATTCATCATGAATCACATTATTTGTCAGTATGACATTCCTGTAGCCATTGTTACAGATAATGGGAAGTCATTTAAGAATAAAACTGTGAAAATAATTTGCCAATGGTTCCAAATCAGATTAAAATGGTCCACGCCATATTACCCTCAAGGTAATGGACAAGCTGAGGCAACAAACAAGACTTTGGTCAGGATAATGGAAAAGATGGTCAGCAAAATAGGTCGCAACTGGCACCTACAAATTCATCCAGCCCTGTGGGCTTACTGAACATCCATTCACACCCCTACAGGTGTGACACCATATTCCCTAGTGTTCAGGACAGAATCTATCATCCCCTTAGAGATTGAACTTCCATCCCTGAGGATCTCTCTTCGAGACTATCTGGATAAGGATGAAGATTATCGAGTGGCAAGGTTGGTTGAGTTAGAACTACTGGATGAGAGGCACATTCGCACTCTTAATCACCTAAAATTATATCAACACAGAGTCTCCAGAAACTATAACAAGAGAATCATCCCTCGTCAGTTTGAGGTTGGTGATTTAGTCATGAAGGAGAACCAGTTCAACACCAGAGTAGAGAAAGAAAAGAAAGGGAAGTTCAAACCCCATTGGTTAGGACCCTATGTCATAGTTGCCAAGTTTGGCATAGGGGCATACAAGTTGGCTCACCCCAATGGTGATGAGCTTTGGGAGCCCATGAACACCATGCATCTTAAGAGATTTTATGCCTGAACATGGCGTAGGGAAGTCATAAAAATCAAAAATACAAAAAAATCAAACAAATTCAGAAAAAGAAAAAGAGAAAATAGGTCATCCACTAGTGAAAACCACGCAATTGTGGCACTTTGGGCAAGTCCTTGGGTGAAAACTGGTTTCCAGTGCCTCAGGAGGATTCGTTGTTCACAAGCATTCTATATTAGAAGGGTAGTTGTCTTTGGCCTGGACCTAGTTCTACCTCTGAGTTTCCTTGTGCACACCATTCTGTCCAGCCTTGATCCGGCTTTGCCTTCTTCTATTCATCTGTGAGGGATGTGGTATTTCGTTATTTCCCATCTTACGCTGGGGGAAACTCAACGACTTCACCTTCTTGTTCATAAGTGCATGGCTTCTGCCCTTGTATATTCCCCACCTAACGCTGGGGGCATCCACGCTTTCTTGGTTACCTACGCATAGCTTTGGAAACCGTCAGAAAACAAAAAAACAATAGAAAATTATTTCGAGAAAACACAAAAACAATAGAAATTGTTTCGAGAAAACAAAAAAACAATAGAAAATTGTTTTGAGAAAACACAAAAAAACAATAGAAAATTGTTTCGAGAAAACAAAAAACAATAGAAAATTGTTTCGAGAAAACACAAAAAAAATAGAAAATTGTTTCACAAAAAAACAATAGAAAATTGTTTCGAGAAAACACAAAAACAATAGAAAATTGTTTCGAGAAAACACAAAAATAATAGAAAATTGTTTTAAGAAAACACAAAAATAATAGAAAATTGTTTCAGAAAACACAAAAACAATAGAAAGTTGTTTCACAAAAAACAATAGAAAATTATTTCACAAAAACCTAAAACAATAGAAAATCGGTACATGAAAACATATTTTACAAAAAAAATTTCTTGCATGGTCTTGTTTCCTTGTTTTGCTTGTTGCTTGTATAGTGTTTTGCGTGCTTACTTTTTGAGTTGTTTTTTGCTTGGGTGTACTTTGTCATAGTTTATCTTTTCTTGCTTAGAATAGATTCATTCTTTCTTGTGCATATTGTGGTGAGTTTTGACATGCTAGTGTGTTAATTCATTATGTTCTTTCTTAAAGCATTTGGTTGTGTTTTGTTACTTGTTAATAAGGCATGGTGATTCAGGGTGTATTGCATTAATTCCTGGTGTTCTTTGTAGCATTTGGCTATGTTTCTTGCATGTGCTCTATTTTTTTATCATTCACATCACATTACCATCACTATCATCACTCTAGCATCATCTATACATCATATATAAACAAAAATGCTAAGTTTTACATCATGCATGTATGCTAAGCTAATCATCACATATCGTATCATCAATGGGGGCAAGAGGGGTTGCACATAATCAATAATCTATCCCCCCCGCACCAATATCATCATATCATCCCATCCATATACATCAAAATAACACATGAAAACAACATTTGATATCATCTACAGATCTATCATCTACAATCTATAACACATGTATACATTAATACATCAGAATCAAATACATACAAAGTACAAAATCAGATAATACATCCATAAGTGTTGAATCAAAACATGCAACATGCAAAAAGAATCAATGTATGCCCACTCATGTCACAACACCTCCATACATGTTGAATTAAACAAACACAACATGCAATGAGAACCAACATATAGTAATTTCTGGAAAGGGGTATTTCACATCATAGAATTATGCCCACTCATGCCACATACATCAAAGTACAACAACAATACAATGCATCATAATAATATCCACAAATGCTGAATCAAGACAATAACATGCATCAAATCCAATGCAGGCAACAAACCCACTCAAGATACATAAACACGATTCATGTCCCGTCATCAATTGGCTCCCCATATATTTACAGACAATGCAAAAACCATCTATATACATGTATCAACAAAAAAAAAAGATGTGCCTCATCTCATCACCATGTGTATCAGAGCCAAAAAAAAATGAGTCCTCATATATATATATATATATATATATATATATATATATATATATATACATGTGTGTCAAAAATACATCTGTATCAAAAATGGATACATACAAATCTGTACTCTATATCAAAAATGCCTTCAGCTGAGGCGTACAATAGGGATACATCAAAAATGTCTGTATAATACACAATGTCCTGATCAGTGCTCAACATAAATACATCCGGCGATACACAATGCCATCAAAAAGGGGCATGTATCTGAAAGAATCAAGCCTTCATCATGAGGCATCATCAAAAAAATATACATGTCTATAATCACTGTACATCAAAATCAGCCTTCATAAGAGGCATACATACAAAAATAATCTATACAATACAAAAGTGGCTATCACCCACAGCTCTCACCCTCACTGGGGCTCCCAGGTCAGTCCCTTGGATGCTGGACATTTGTAGGCTGGGCTGGCACTGGTCTCGCTGGCTGGTCTAGAAGGGGTTGTCTGACTGATCTGGTAGAATGACCAGACCTCCGTGAATGAGAGCCAGATGCACTCGATCCTGATAACTTTGGCAAAGCCACTCTCTACTCTAGCGGCACCACTCTGTAGTATGCGGTCCTGTAAAAGAGTGCCTCCCCACCAAGCCTGGTGGCATCCCAAATCAAATCAGCATCTCCTGAGGTGAGTACTGCCTGAAGGGCAGTGTCTCACTCACCTGTGACCCAGACCCAGGTCTACCTCAGCCTATCTAGAGGTGGAAACCTCTCGATCTCTCTCCATCATCATCACCTATAGCTCAGGTGTGGGCCTGGTCCCTCTGGGATACTACTACCTGATAACGTGTATACACGTGGTCTCTCTGTGCCACGATCATGTGTAGCTGTGACTGGGACTGATGTAAGAGACTCAGTATCTATGCCCCCTGTGCAGCTGTCTCTCAGATCTAGCTCTACCATGCTGCTCTGTCATCTCCTGGCCTGGCCTGGGCCCGAGCCTGATCCCACCCTGAAATTAATGTAACAATATGGGCTCGGGCCTCATCTCTCTCTGCTGTGGCTGTCACACACCAGCCTTGAGCCTCATCTCTCTCAGCTCTCACCACGTCTCTCTCGGCTAAGAGTTGCTGCACCTGTACCTGTGCTGTGGATGTCTACATTGTTGGCTGTGAAGCTATACGTGCCTCAGGGACTGGTCCCTGTGGTACTCTAGAGGACTACCCCTACTCAAATACTCTGCCTTGAGGTGGAGGCATAGCTGCATGTGTTGGGCCCTGTGGCCTCAGTCCCTGTGCCTATGTGCGGCACCCTGTCCATCATGAGGGATCCCATCAAAAGGATCCTTAGGGTCTGGCCCCAATGCTACTACTCTAGCCCTGCACTTAGATCTGTGCCATACCTCCACAGGAGGGTGAATACCTGCTACCCATGCAGCCTCTAGAATAGTCAGTCACCGGGGTAACACTGTAGCATACCACATTGCATAATCAACTATGGTCCCCGGATCTCTAATCTACCGTAATGGATCCCATGCCTGGGGGACCGCTTGTAGGAAACTGGCCTTGGCTTGGGCTGCTACAATCTGAGGCCCCATAGTCTACCTCTCAGAGTCCTTACGAGCATGCCAGATATCTTGCTGCGGGACACCCTGTACTCGGCCTAGCTGCCGCTGACACCTATCAATGTGATATAACTCCATGATATAGCTAATCAAGAAGTGCTCCACCAAGCACATGCTAAGCTCTGTGGCATCCTCTAGCCACTAGAAGTGTCTATATGGACACCAAATGACATCTATCACTGTTAGCTCATCAAAATCCCACCTATATCTAAATAGGCTACCAAGGTGACCACGGATGTCTCCGCCCACTGCTATCCAAGCCATGTATGATGGCTCCTTGAGGTCTCAAACTTGAAATGGGCCGATAGGGCGTCCAATGGCTATATGATCCCATGACCATATCTATAACAGTGAGGCCGGCCCCACAGTCTTCTGACCATGGTATGTGATAAGATGCAAGTCCCAGTATAAATGGGCTAGTATGCAACTGACCCCAGCAATACCTCTCCCCACTGTAAATCCCATGTACTACTGGTAGCAATCCTCTCGGGAACGAAGTCCTTTTCTTATCAGTGAGTAGAAACCCACTGATAAGTGCCATAATGTACAACAACCCCCGATGCAATGTCAAGTCTGAGATGCACTCGTGTAAGGCCACAGTCATCCCGTCATGTGGGATGTCATCCACACTGAATAACATGCTTGCATGCTACTCTGATCAAACCTACATCTGGGCTATACTCGATCAATGTACCCATCATGGGCACGCGCAGGATCCACCACACATCCTCTATCATCACTGTCATCTCCCCTGTGGGCAGTCTAAAACACTGACTCTCGTTGTGCCATCACTTAGCAAGCACAGTCAGGAGGCTATGATCC
This sequence comes from Taxus chinensis, assembly GCA_019776745.2. NCBI lineage: Eukaryota > Viridiplantae > Streptophyta > Pinopsida > Cupressales > Taxaceae > Taxus > Taxus chinensis. Next base: position 938,596,131 of record CM034147.1, on the reverse strand, counting down.
AGTACAATGGAGGGCATCTGAGCCACAGGGCCCAACCCCACTTGCCTCTAGTAATACAGCCATCTCTCGGTGGTCACGCCGGTGCATGCTACCCTCTAACTCGGTAATCCGAGAGTGACACTCCCGCATCTGCAACACTAGTAAACATCTCTGCAAAATCACATGCCACTCGTTAGTTTCTAGCATTTCATCTAAAAATCTATCTCTATTTTTTTAGGGTTAACCCAAAAATCCTAAAAATTCTTCTAAGTGTCACGTTTTTGGACACTTTCCTATCTTTTTCTACCTGTCTAGGGCACCTGCGTGCCCTTTTGGGTATGTGCACCATGTTTCTGGCACCTGCGCTTGTGCACGGGTGTTTTCTGGCATGTGCGCCCTCTTTCAGGCACATGCGCACTCTTTTTAGCATGTGTGCCACCTAATTGGTGTCTTGCGCATGTATGTGTGTGCTTCTGCTTGTGTGTGCTTACCTACCCATGCCTGCGCCATGCTTTTCACGTGTGCTCCCCTTTCCCAGTGTGTGCACATGTGTGCATTGTGTGTGCATGTATGTGTGTAAGTGATTTTTGACTGCACGTGTGCGTGCATAGCCCTATCACCTGTGCCCTTAAACAGATGCCTGCACCCCCAAAGTGGTGCATGTGCGCCCTAACCCACACCTGCACTGCACGCAGGCACGCCTACACATTTTCTACACCTAATTACCCTAATTAATGCATTAATGACAAAAAATTTAAGAGCAAGGTTGTGATACTCACAAATGGCCCCTCGTCCGCGTGCCTCTGGTACCCCTGGACTGCGTCAGCATACCTCAAACAGTCTCGTGCGATCACCATCTCTCCTGAGTGTCAGAGCCTCATGGTAAATTTTCTAAACTGAGCGGTTAAAATGAACTGATTGCGATGTTTTTACCCCCCCTGGGGGGTATATTAACCTATTTTTCACCGTTAGGATGGCTGGGAAACCCGTTTCGATCACCATTTTCTCCTCTGTTCACTGTGGAATAATTATTTTTATTAAAATAATTATTTTTCTCTTCTTTTTCACCGTATTGGGGCATTTTTTGTCTAATACCCCTTTCTTCTCCCTTGGACAATTTTATTGCTCCCTGGCGATTTTTATTCTTCTTCACACTCTCGTAAATAATTATTTATCAAATAATTATTTTTTCTTAATTTTTCCACTAAACAAGGACATTATTTGTCGTTTGTTTCTCCTTTCTTCCACCTAGGGAACTTTCTATTACCCTTAGGCCCTTCATTTTCTTCTTCTCCTTTCTTCTATTGTTTACCATGGTTTAGCAAGCCAAAACAATATAAACACTTAATATATCAAAAAAATCCAAAAACAAGGCAAAATTTTTCAAAAAATTCTAAAAAGTAAAAAACCCTACAAAATGGTAACTTGCTTCTTACGGCTGAAACTTGTGTCTTGCACATGGTATTTTCTCCATATCCTGTTGGTTTGTCTCACATCTTCCTCGATTAATACAACTCATGTGGATCACCAGATTCACAACCATTCACAAAAGCTAGCTGCTTGCTTCGTCTGTACTCTGGGGCACTTTTGGTTGCCTGGTGCTGTTTCGTTGCGCACAAATGCTTTTCATGGACCCCGAGTCCATTGTCATTTCCCCTTGCATGTATCCTTGCTTGGGGCATCTTTTTTTAACCCTTGTCATCAATCATGAACTTGTGGATCTCTCCAACACTGATAACAAAACATTTGTACAACTGTCTTGACCGTTGTTGGGCTTGGATATGTGCATTCGTACTTGTTTTCCCTGTTACATGAGCTTGTTTCCTTCTCGTATTGCATTTCATTTTTGTATGTTGCGTGGAGTTGGTACTTTCAGCAATGGAAAATTGTTTGTAGTATGGCTTTTCATGTCATTCTACCTTTGTCGTATGCTTATATTTTTAATAAGGGCCAATGATGTAGTTCCTATGGCAATATGATGACATCAAATTTGTTCCACATAAACAGTGGCTAGAGGCTAAGCTCTTCTCTCCCCTCTTCCTTATTTCTTCTACACCACTTCCCTTTTCACCCCTACTTTTCTCTCTCACCGGGCGTCTTGCCTCCTCCCATTCTTCTACCTATAACTCACCTTTTTCGATCGTCGATCGACTTCTTTCATCACCCCATCGACACTCGAGGGGGCATTTCTACCTCCTACTAATTTTTATTCTATCCCTTCAAAAATTTTCTTCCATCTACTATCTTTGAAGTCACGTCACTTATGCCACCCCAAAGAGGGGCAAATGTAGACACCTATAATTACGCCCAAGCAATTTAAATACTTAAATTGCGCTAATTATCTCCTTTCCTACAAATAGACAACATATCATCAAAAGCACTCATATTCCCTCTTATTGTCGTCAATTAATTACAATATGCTAATTGATTAAGTCACCTACCCAGCTAATAGCCTAATTAACGACCTTCCATTAATTATCACTTCTTCTATCTTGATTAATTAATTAATATTAATTAATTAGTCTTCCCCTTCATTTAAACTAGTAAATCGATATTAAATTGATTTAATCCCTTTCTAATAGCCTGAATCGCACTAATATTCTTCTAAATGGCTTCTATAAGCTTACACCTACCTATTAATTAATCACCTTTGATTAATTAAAATACCCCCCAACTCCCATGACTTGCTAAACATGTATTAAACCCTTCTAAAGTAAGGTTACCTTTAATAAAGCAATCTTATCCATTCCTAATCATGTTTTACCTTTATCCCACATTCATGAGGATGTGTTGAATCCTTTATCCTTTGGGCTATATAAAGATCCCTCCACCTACCTTTTTACTTACACCTAAACTCCTTAAGAGAGCAAATGTAAAGCATATAGCAAAAAGACTAAGAGCTTGCACCTTGTTTTCTTAAGAGTTCATCATCTTGAAGAGTTTAAGCCCCTTTCTTAAAGTTCTTGGGTCATATGGGAGGTGTCAAAAGGGTCTTGTAGCCTAAATTTGATTAGCTCCCATTCCTAGGTTCTTGGAACATTAAGGACAACTATTTTTGATAGCCATGGAACCTACCTAGGTTCTTTCATTTGCATGTTGTTAAAGAATAGAGGTTATTTAGATACTTAACATTGTTGATTTCATAGTTTTATTAATAAATGTTAACATCTAACCCTTGATTAATTCTTATCATGATGGTGCTTAGAATGTTTGTTTAATTCTTGCTAATCAAGACTATTTAGGTGTTAGTATTCCATTCATATTTAGCATTAGTTAAAAACAAACACTTGCACACATAGACAACACAAGATACAAAAAAATAATGCATGAATCTGGCACACAGGTCACAATTCTAGCAACACAAGTAGATCCTCAAAAGTAAAAAGATGTAGCTAAGGAATCCAATAGTAAAATTTCTCAAGTCCCTACTCAAGATATCCCATTTAAAGTTCCTCCATAAGTAGTATGCACCCCTCTTTTAGTAGGTCAAGTATCAGCTTCAGCTAAATCTCATGCTTCCATGCCCAAGCAATCAAGAAAGAATGTTGTTGTACCATAAATGCATAGGTCAGAAGGTCTTCCATTCAGAATTGTGGACTAGATGAAGAAAAAAAATATAAATGTCACAATATGGGATGCTCTGACCATTCCATCTCAACGAGATCTACTGCATGAGACCCTATCTTAACTTCCGTGCACTGATCCAACTATTCAAAAGCCACACACTTCTGTTAACATCTACAAGAAGAGGAGAAATAATTAAGTAAAGTTGTTAAAACCCCACCCTTCTATATGTCCTTAATCATAGGCAAGCATCTTGTCCATAACCTACTTGAGAGATTTGATGCTCTAAATATATAGGTGATGCCACAAAAAATGAACAATGAAGTTGATCAAATGGCCGTGCTTCACTTGCAGTTCTCTCTTGCTGAGGACTTTGTCAAAGGAAAAACTAAGCACATTAAGATGGTGATTAGAACATCCATTCTAGACAAAAATACTAGCTGAAAAGTGTTTGAAAATGATGTACAAATCATTCAGTCCATTCCAAATGAAGTTGAGTTCTCATCAAGCATACAAGCTGATTTGCATGACAGCTATGGTGACCAAGTGATTCAACTGAAGTCAAATAAGCTAACTAAAGGGTTGGTCACCTTAGAGCAAATGTTTAGCCCTGACGAATGAGTTCAAGGGTGAAGAAAAGTATATGTGTGTTACCCAATAAGACTTCTCCCCAGTCACTATTGTGTGTGGAAAGGAGTTGCTGATCAGTAAGGCTTGCGCACACGATGAAAAGTAGGCCTTCATCTCTCTCTATCAAAAACAAAGTGATATATTCTAATGGGAGTATGAAGACCTCAAAGATTTTGATCCAAGAATTTCTCAACACTCCATTGACCTTGATCTTGGTATCAGACCCATCAAACAGAAGCAACAATCAGTCAATCCAAAGATAGATCCCCTCACAAGAAAGGAATTATCCAAACTCATTGAGGTAAAGATAAATTTTCCCATCAAGTACTTTACCTGGGTCATGAATATAGTTCCAGTGTGCAAGAAGAATGGTGGAATCAAATTCTATGTTGATTTTATAGATTTTAACAAGGCATCTCTAAAGGATCATTATCCTTTTCCTTTAACGGAGAAGATTCTGTAGACTGTGGCTAGTGCGCAAATATTTTTGATGTTGTATGAGTATTCAAGTTTCATTCAGATCTTGGTCAAGGAAGAGGATCAATTCAAAATAGTGTTTACAACCAAATGGGGAACATATGCATATCAAAATATGCCATTTGGTCTATCAAACGTGGGCACTACATTTCAATGAGCCATGGAAATTTCCTTTAAAGGTTACATCAATGAGTTCATCTTGGTTTCCCTTGATGACATAATAGTCTTCTCAAAGCAAAGCAAGGATTATATGGTGCACCTGGAGAAAGTATTTGAGAGGTGCAAAAAATATGGGGTGTCCCTTAACCTCAAGAAGTGAAATTTTTTTGTACCACAGGGAAAGCTTTTGGGCCATGTGGTTTTAAAGGATGGCATCGAAATTGATCCTAAGTGCATTTCATCCACCCTATCTCTTTCCCTACCGGTGCACAAAAAGGCCTTGCAATCCTACTCAGTAAGATCAATTTTGTTAGGAACTTCATTCCTAAATTTTTAGGTCTAGTCTGGCCCATCACCCTCATGCTCAAAAAGGACAAAGATTTCAAATGGACAACAGAAGGAGAAACAAGCTTGTTGGTGAGAAAATTTTTCGGGGACAAATTGATGGTTATCTTGCCAATGCTCTGGGAGTCTAAGTCCCTCTACTTAACCAGTGTAGCTACCATATGTGCATGCATGAGTGAAATGTGAGTTTTATCCTAGTGGCCTTTCGGTTGGGGATCCAACAGGGGCACTCCACTGACCCTACAGAAATTACTTGCATATACCTACATGAGATGACTTTGCTAGGAAGGAGGGAAAGGGAATGAGAAAATTAGAAAAGAGAAAAACTAATGCTGCAAGTAGAAAATCAAAGACTTGCATACACCAACTAGAAGTTTCATTACATGCACTTGAATATATAAGAAAACAAATATTTGTAATAGTTATAAGACTAAATGAAGCTTAATGGGCACAAAGTACCAACAAACTCCTCAATCAAAGAGGCTAAAATTCCTTCTTCCTTTATTGAAGCTCAAGTAGAATTTGTACATAGCGTGAGAAGTAGAAGACATTTTTTAATAGGAGAAATGGAAGAAACTTGCTATCTCTTGCTCTCTTCACAAGGATAACTCTCTCATGAATTCATAAAAAATAGCTCCAACATCTAAGAAGCAAAATTCAGAAGACTTTTTAGAAGAGATCAAATGAGGAGCTTGTTACAATTTCTAGAAGAGGAGGAAATTTTTCATCTTCCCGGTGACTTTTCGAATACCTTAATGTGACTTAAAACTATTCATATTCAACTTTAAATATTTAAGTCCCTTTTATAATAGTAAGGTGACTTAAATTTACATTATATTTCTAAAGTCACTTAAGTCATATCAAAAAGTGCAACTCTTAACACAAAAATATAACATTTAGGAGAGAGGGTATTGTATGAGAAGAGAAAAGAGAGAGAAAGAAGAGGAAGAAGAAGAAGAAGAATTATGCTAAAGGATGGACTACTATGGTGGACTTAGCTCTATTCTTTGACTGCTCTCTACTTTGTGATCGTGAGAAGGATTTTTTCTTTCTAAGATCCTAGTTTAAACGAGCCACTACTGGTTCTATTTTATCGGCATGAGGGATACACATGCAACTCAAGGTACCATTCTATCCATCGGTCACATTATTGATGTCCTTGCACTTCCTAAAACATGATGAATACTTTTATGCGATAAGTGCAATGGAGGCTTGGATTTTTGAGAAGAAGTTGAAAGTATACTTAGTGAAGGACAATGGGTTTCCCACCCCTTTCTTGATGTATTCTTCGAAATGGCCAATCAAATCATCAACAATTGAGTGTTTTCTCATTCTGGGTACTCCAAGTTTCTAGAATTTCTAATTTATGCTATCTTGTAGCCTATATGTTTTTTATTCTTTGTCCTCTAGCTCTGTGAAGGCTCGATTGATTGCTTCAAATCTGATTGCCAGGGCCCTTGCCCATACATGTGTCAAGTCTTTTGCAAGAGTTCCAAAAACCTTCTTATCGATCAATTCCTGACAATGGGTGTTACTCATCTCACTCACTACTAGTCCCAGAGGTTCCCAATAATCTCTTTCTTGACCCACATATTTTTTGAGTTCTCATGTTCTGTTGGTGTTTGCGCACATGTATGCAAAAATCTTGACTGTCTCTTAAAGTGAGGACTTCCCTTTTTCAAATATTGAGTCGATCCATTCATTATTTTCTCGCTCTTGCATCGTGAGCTCATGCATTCTTCTGATGGATTCTGGATCGAAGCTACTGATGGGTACCACTTTCTCAATAGGAAATTTTATAATGCTTGGTTCCACAAGATGTTGCACATAAGATGAAAGAGTTCATACTTGTTCCTCTAGTACCTCAATCTTCTCTTTATATTCTTTATTCCTTGCCACCATGTGAGCAGAAGATTGTTGGAATAGGAGCAAATATCCTTCGTGAGTAGCTAGTCCCAATTGGATCATACTCATCTCATAGTCATTTGGTGTCATCTCATCTGTTGGCTTGATTACTTTGGGCTGAGCTACTTCAATGTACTGATTACCTATCTCCCCACTATAGAATTGTGATGCTATCTACGTGATATTTCTTGATATTTTTTCTTTAGCCAATGAAAAAATTGATGATATATTGGGAGCTACTACTTGTTGCACCGTGCGAGTGTCAAGGATGATTGTTTCCTGCATCCCTGGAAACATCTCATCGGATTCAGGTTCAATGATGGGAATCTCAACCATTCTTTGTTTTGATGGGGGAGGTAATTCCTGAATGAGAGGAGCATTGGAATCAATAACATGCAAGACCTCGTGTAGTGGCTTGGATACAGGATCATGAGTCATAAAATCCTTGTTCACTTGTGCATTTGCTATTGGATTTTCTGTTTGCAGTACTAGGAACACATCTTCCTCTTGTGGTGATGCAAATGAATCTTTTTCTTCCCTAAATTTCTTGGATGTCTTCTCATGGGGAGAAGTTTTCAATTTCGTGGCCTTCCTTTTTGAACTCACTCCAGAGTATTTAGAGCTAGAAGTTACCTCCACCACTTTTTAAGATGAATGATGTGAATCTTGCTTCAGGCTTGGAGAAATTCCTCGTGATCGAATGATCATAGTCCTCTTCTTTTAAAACTAGTTCCTTGTTCTCCTCACCACCTTTTCAGTCCACTCCAGCATATCTCCTGAATCACGAATGTGCCAGTTGATTTGGGGCATTTGGGACATCTTGATTGCTGCGTACTCAGGATCATACATCTCATTCCCGTCATCATGTAAGATGTCTTCATAGCAAGAGAACTTGAATTTCTTCATCTTGCTGGTTTTCATCCTCATGTGATATTTTTTACGTACTTCAAACTCATCAATATAATTGGCCCAGTAGTCCTCAACTTGTGGTTCATGTTGCAATTATGGGACATGTAATGAGTCATGATCTTCTCAGATGTTAAAGTTTGGCCTGACAATGTAGGAATGTAGAGTCAGATGTGTGAAAGTCACCTCCAGGTGAGATGCGTCATTTGAGCTTTTACACATGACCTCCCCTAGAGATATAGGGAATGGAATCAATTTCTTTCTTCTACTTCTGAGCTTGCTATTTACTTGAGTGATCTTCTTGTAGAGTTTGAACAATACGATCTAGTCTCTGAGGTACTTAGGTAGTTTCAAAAGAGCTTGGTCGAAGCTAGTGACTCATATGTAGGAGAATGTTGAGAATTGTATGAAGTATGAGCCATATTCCTTAATCAGGGATGCCACTTTTGGTGACATCCAAGCTTTAAGATCCCCTTCCAAGCTTTAGACCACGTACATGGTGAATGCATCATTCACATGGGTTAAATGCCTATTACTCTCCTCCATTATCAACTATGGAAGTTTATCGAATGTAGTTACCTTGGAAGAAATGTTCTCCATGAGAGCCAATCCCTTGAATGATCGTGAGCTTGTGATGAGATAAAATAGATAAGAAGTCATGTGGAAATTCTTTGTTATAGGTACTTGGTGCAGTTGTAGATGGAGATTATCACTGATGATCTACCCCCAGTTGATTCTCTGCTTCCCTTATGTCAATGTCAGGATGAAAAGGCCCATCTAGTCTTGGAAGTATCTCATGCTTACTTCACCCATTACTCTATTGAGGAGAGTGATGACATCAGAATACCCTTCTTGGAACTCACACCTTGGTAGATTCTTTGGAATCCTGGAAGGATTTCTTCCAGTTTTTAGCCATGAGCTGAGGGCTACCCCTTGGACATATGAATCCATTGTTTCCCAATCATGCACGGCCCTTTCCTTGGAAATGATGACCATGTTGAGGGATGTCAGTATCTGTAAATATATTGAAATAGTCCTAGGGTTAATGACTACCAATGTTGCACCATTGTCAGCTTGGATGGTTTGCATCTCAGGCTCGTAGTGGAAAGAGTAGGCTAGGACTAGCTCGATACTTTTCATAGACACTAGGTGTCCTACAACGGAAAATAAGCCACTTGTGAATATCTGGTATTCAATCCTCCTTCAGTCCTTAGAGGTCATGCGAGTCTTGAGGTTGTTCAGGTCCATGTACAAGACATCACTGTCTTCCACATCATACTCACTGGTAAAGGGATGTGTCAGCTTCTGACCCATCCATTTTGTCTTCATATCTCCCTTTGAAAAAGAAACCTACTATTTTTAGTAAGTATGAAAAAGTAAGTCCCTGATCTTCAACTGGATGATGCAGCTTAGTCTTCCTCTTTCTCCTTGTGTTCCTCGTTCCTTATGGATCAACTTTCTATTTTTAGCAGGTGCTCAAGGGCCCACTTACTATTTTTAGTAAGTGCCAAAAATGTTTGTTCTGGTGGATTCTCAACTGTAGTGTACCTCCAATGTCTTCGTCTCCTTCATAGGTTCTTTTGTTGCTGAATTTCCCAAAATAGTAGTTCCTATGTAGTACGCCTGCTGTTTTTAGAAAGTTGGCCTCTAGGCATTAGATAGATGTGGAAAAAAGTTTTTTGATATGGGGTTTTTCCCAATATCATCCCTCTGAAATTTCAGACCCGTTCGCTTAATAGTCCAGGAGGTTTTAAAATTTTTAATTTTTAGGCCTGGCAGTGCTTCTGGGTATGACAACCATTAATGGATCTTGAAATTGCAGGTATGGTTTTCTCCTCCATTTGCAAATAAATTTATATTTTTTATGTGGGTTTTTTCTTCTTATGCTTCACGTGTGATCTTACTTCAATCTAGCAACTGTTTTGATGGGAAATTCCACTTCTTTCTTCGTTGAGCCAGAAATGAGATTTATTCATTGTGGCTTCTGTATCGTATAAGGGGGGAGTTTGAAGGTGTCTTTATAATGGTCTTGGATAGAGGAATGAACAGCAGAAAATGGTTTTTTGTTTCATGCACCGGCTTGCAATATTTCTTTAGATCTTCATTTTTAGGCTATGGAGATTTTCATTGTTTTCTTCTTCTTGCTCTTCGTTTCTCCTTCTTGTTTTGATGAAAGATCATTTTGAGACCTTAAAATCAATATGGGGACCTTGTTTCAGTGTTTGGGTTGAGCTGGTATAAGCATTTGCAATGGCGGGGTGATGGTAGAATGTTGCAAAAGAAGAATTGAGGAATGGAGTTTACAAAAACTATTCGAAGTTAGAAGTGAAAAAGGTGGCAGTTGGAATTTTTTAAAAAAGATATGCACAATTATGGTTAGGGAAAAATTTTCCATGCTTGATGTCCCTAACCTCAAGGATGTGACGGACATAAAATTCCATGGTGGTCAAGAGCAAGACACATGGCGTTTGATCCAACGACAGGGAATGAAGAGGGAGAAAGTTACATTAAAATTGGGAGCTGAAAGGAGGTCACATGGGTGTCCAGAAGACTCCCTATGGGGGATGGGTGAATTTTACAAGGACTTATGTCCCCCACCTCAGGTGCACAAGGGATATCAAATTCCATGGTGGTCCTAGAGCTGACACGTGGCACCCGATCTGACGGCAGGGAAGACATGTTCCAAATAAGCACCTAGGGGCTGATCTCTCAAGTATTGAGGTCATATGAGGGCCCCATAGGTCACATGGGGGCTGGGAACATTTTACAAGGGCTGATGTACCTGACCTCAGGGACAATGGGGACCTGAAATCCCATTAGGCTCCTGTTACTGACATGTGTCCTCTCGAAAAAATGACTAAGTCCTGAATTGCGTTTGAGAGGGTAACTTAGAACGAAGATAAATTGAGTTCCCAGTGGAATTTATTGGTGAAATTTTATATGATCCTGACTAGAAATGGAATTTTGAATCCAATTATTTGGGTTTAATGTCTTGATTCGTCCATATGATCCCTAAAAAATTGTATTTTTGATCTGGTACTCTACTTGTGCCTGAGAAAAACTGCCTCTCAATCATATGCGCCAAGGTGTTGTGAAAAATAGTGTTTTACCATCATGTAGGTATTAGAATCCTATTTATGATGATGTTTTTTCTTACTTCTAAATCCATCTGGATCTCCCAAAATCTTCTTATGAATCTCAAAAACTATTTTAGGCCTGTGTACCACCTGGGCTTGTGAACCTTATTTTTTACTCAGACTACTCCAAGTCTTGCATAACTTCCCCAAACCTTCCAAAATAATTTCCATGATGTTCAAAGGTATTTCATTCACCTCCATGTTGATTTTTCTCTCCCGTTCCACTCTAGGGGGGGTGATCCGATCATGGGAAGGCCAACGATAGCCCTTCCCATGACTGCCCAAGATTTGCATTTTCAATGAACTCCTAAAATCACCTAGGGGGATGTTAATTTTTTTTATTTTTGTTTGGGAGGTCATTTAGACTGAGTGAACAGAGATGGGGTTGCCTAGGAATGATAGAACATGAAATTTTTTGCATAGGGGTATAGTTTTCATGCTTGGATACTTCCAATTTAGTATTTGCACATTTGCATGACAACAATTGGCTATAGCTTGGGGACATGGTGTGGAATGAGTGAAGTGAAGACATGACATGAGAATCCATAATCTCAATTATTAACCATCTAATTTTTTGACCAGTGCCTTATCCATTGGGCCTTGTAGAGTCATGTACAACCTTTAGAAAGAGATACTAGAAGAAGTAAACACACAATAAATAACGGAAAGGAAACACAAAACAAAAGAGGAAACACACCTAGAAATCACCTATATTACAAGGTGGGGGGATAACCCACTTCCAATGATAATATAACTTGAGGTATTTCCCACTGTGAGGCATATCCAATGGTGTTCCATCCAAATGTGAGAGTAGAAAAGAATTCTCACTGTAAGATTCACAAATCTGGAATGGACTGAGCCATAATGAATCAAAATTTCCATGTATGCCTTTTGGTTCCCTCCTCTTGTCCTATAGCAGGACGAAGTCTCTGATTTTGAACTCTCTCACTTTTTCCTTCTTGTCAAAAATTTTCTTTACTTTTAACTGGTGCTCTTTGATACGGTGCACCACTTGGAGTCTATTTTCTTATAGCTTCTCAAGGAAGTGGATACTCTTGTCAATAGAATCCTTGTACTAACCATCTTCTATTCCCTATAGCAACTTGAGAGTTGGCATCTCAATTATGAGTGGGATTTCCACCTTAACTCCATGCAACAATTGGAATGGTGACATACCTATTACCTTCTTGGGAGTTATCCTATCCATCCACAACTCATCATATAACCTTTTGTGCCAGTTCCTCTCGTTCTCGTCTACAATTTTGTGGACAGTGGTCTCAATGTTCTTATTGCTTGATTTGGCCTATCCATTCCCCTATGGATAGTAGTCCGATGAATGGGATAGAGATATTTTGTAGCCATAGTAGAACTCGGTCAACTCCCTTGAAGAGAAATAGGTGGCATTATCTACTATGATCTTTTGTGGTACTCCAAAACATACTATGATATTATCCTTGATGAAGTTGCATACTATTTTGGTGTTGGATTTCTTGGTGGGAATGGATTCCACCCACTTGGTGAAGTAATATGTTTCCATGAGCATGTAGGTGTGCCTCGCACTTGAGTGAGGATTCAGAACACCAATGAAGTCTATCCCCCACTGTTGAAATGGTTCTTCAATAAAAACTGGCTTGAGTGGAAGTGCAGCAAGTTGTGGTCTCCCAATGAATTTTTGGCATGCTTCACATTTGGAAACCCACTCTCGAGTGTCTGCGAAGAGGGTGGGCCAATAATACCTTCCTCAGAGGATCTTATCTGCAGTGACCATCACCAAAAATTTCCCACCACATGCTTGGTCATGGTATGCTTTAAGCAATTTTTTCTCATTGTTCTTTATCCACGCACCTGAGGAAGCATCCATTTAGGCCTCTTTTGTAAATCACATGATTCCAGATTAAAAACTTTGTTGCCTTCAACTTGAGTGTTCTCCTTTGCTTGTAATCAAGATGAGGAGGGAATTCTCCATAAGTTAAGTAATAGGTAATATCAAAATACCGCTCATCAGTAGTGGATACAAAGAGAACTTGTGGGTTGTTTTCAAAACAAGTTAGGCAAGCACAATTCTCTTCACTGTGTTGAGCTTTGAGTGTTTCATCCTCAGTAATTAACCTACACAAACCATTTCCCCTTACCAGATTGGAGGGTTGGATCTCCAAGTCATACTCTTGAGTCTTTGCAATCCAATTTCCTCTTTTTACTCTAGGATCCTATTGTGTTAAGATGGACTTGATTGCACTGCCAGGGACCATCACCATTATATGAGAGTTGAGGATGCAGAACCTAAAGTTTTTTACAACATTCACCACTATGTAAGCATGTTTCTCCAATTGGCTGTAATTTAACTCGTGCTTTTTCAATAGAAAACTCATGAAAGTGATGAGTGCTTCCACACCTTCATAATTTTTCTGAACACGAACAACAGAGAGGGTATGTTCTGATGCATAACAATACATGATGAAATCTTTGTTAAAATCTGGAGACATAAGAGTTGGAGCTTTGGCAATGGAATTTTTTATCTATTCAAATGATACCTTCCCTTCATTGTTCCATTTGAAGTTTACCTATGGTTTCATCATGGTGGTGATGTGCTTTGTTAGTTTAGTAAACTCAGGAACAAAGAGACGAAGAAAATTCACCTTTCTGAAGAATGAATGAACTCCTTTCTTGATTGTGGGAAGAGATAATGCTTGAATGGATTGTACTCTCTTGGGATCAATATGTGCTCCATGTTTGTTCACAATGTGCCCAAGAAACTTGCCTTCCGTAACTATGAAAATGCACTTCTTGGGATTTAGTGATATGCCATGCTTTCTACACCTTGAGAGTACTTGTTCTAAGTGATGGATATGGTCTCCCCTCTTCTTTGAAAATACCGTAAGATCATCAAGATATATGATGATGCAATGTTTTAGATATTTGAAGGAAAAATCCATCACCCTTTGAAATGTAGCTCTTGCATTGATTAGTCCAAAAGGCATTCTGCTGTAGGCAAAAGTGTCCCAAGGTGTAGTGAAGGTTGTCTTGGCACAATCCTTCTCTACCACTTTGATTTGATTATACCTTGAGAATCCATCTAGCAATGAAAGCATTTTGGATCTGGTGACTTCCTGTAAAATGTGATCCATGATAGGGAGAGGATTATTTTCTTTCAGTGATGCCTGATTTAGATTGTGGAAATCTACACATAATCTTATTTCGCCATTCTTCTTCCGCACCGGCACAATGTTGGCCACCCATGTTGAATGGTGGATGGGAAAGATGATTCTTGCATTAATCATCTTCATTACCTCCTCCTTAATGGTATCAACAATATTTGGGTTATATGGCATTTTATTATGCCTAAATGGCTTAACATCTTACTTCAAAGGAATCAAGTGATGCATTTCCTTCGGTTGGAAGGATTTGAGTTCATCATAAGAGTAGGCCAAAACGTCTGAATATTTCTTGAGTAATGCAAAAAACCTTCTCTTCTCCTCAGGTGAGAATTTTTTTCTAATATTGACCATCCTTAGTTCCTCTGGGGTGCCGATGTTTTCCTTATCAAAATCAGATAGGAACCGAGAAGATTGCTTTTCTTTCTCTTGAATGAATCTGTCATGTTTGTCAAAGAGGTCTTCCAAAGAAACTAGGCCCTTGGGAATATTGTTCCCTTTCAATTTGATCACCCCTTCATTATCAATACCTTTGATTCCTTCTTTCTTTCCTTCAACTACCACTTCACGATGTGGATTTTCACTTCCTTTAATGAAGAGGTTATTGAAATTATCCCTTTGTTCCAAAAATCATAGAATTTGGCTATCATTGTTAAATACTTGCCAATGATTTTCATTATCTAGTACACTAGAATTGAACACCATTTCTATGGTCACCTTATCTTTACCAAAAGAATGATGAGGTGTCATGAGGGAAGCTGATACTACAAGAGAATCAGCCTTTTTGTTCTTTTCTCTTGGGATATATTCAATGGAAAATGCATCAAAAGATTTAATGCAGTCCCATACTCTATTTCTATAATGTTGGAGTCTTGGGTTTTTCACTTGATATTGTTTCTGGAATTTCTTTACTATCACTTCCACATCACCTCAACATCTCAAATTCTTCATTCCCATGTCTTTAGCCACTCCCATGCCTACAACGAGAGCTTCATATTCCACCGTATTATTTGTATTATCAAATTGTAACTTATAGGAAAATGGGTACAATTCACCAGAGGGAGAGCACAACACTAAACCTACTCCCAAACCTACACTAGAATGACTAACATCAAATTCCATCATCCAAACTTGTTCTTCTTCCTCTTCCATAAGGAGTGACACATTCTCTTCTTTTCCTGATGTGAGGAAGTATTTTCCTAGATCACTATCTTGAAAAAGAATGTTTTCCTTTGGATCATCAGACTTCCGCACTGTGAACTTCATCTTTCTTACTGGTAACAATTTCTTCATCTCACCTTTTACTGGAATAATTGCAGATGACCAGTCCATTTTTTATTTCTCCACCCAAGTCTCTGTAGAAGCTTTGGCTCAATATCATGCCAAAGGATATTGGGATGTTTGCTACCAGGATGGTTAGGAGCACCTTCTTGTCTGGAAAATCAGCCAATGCTACTTGAGCATCTTAGATCCTTCCTACTAATAGGACTTGTTTGGATTCCATTAAATAACAGGTTACATTTTCTTGGGTTTGTCATCACCAATCCGGCACTATGATAATTCTTCACCGAGAACTCCTCATGCTATGATTATTTACTAATGCACAACCTTTAGTTTGGTGGATGTAATCTGAAAAAAAAAACAACAAACATAACACAAGAACACCATCGACTATGATAAGACGGAATGATGACATATCTGAAATATCAAAGTAAATTATAATATTAACATGAAATTGTTACAATCTCACCCATGAGGTACTTCAAGTGTTATTGACTTCACTTGCCTTCCACCAATACTATGGGAGAAACTTTACAATTACACCTCTTAATGGCTTCTTCAACAAACCTTTAAACTGATGGCTTCCTTTACACACTTCATACAATATTTCTCACTACTTCCTTCTATGCTAAATGAGGGGGGTGGCCTCTTTATTTATAGAACTTCTAGGCTTATCCATCTTATCTCTAAGATAGGATAAGAAATCCACTTTGACAAATCATATTCCATACCTTAACTCTTATCTGTACATGTAAGCTTATCTTTTAAGATAAGATAAACCTTATAATTTACATAGGTTCCACATTTTTAGAATTTTTACAAATAAAATACACAAAATATTTATGACCTCACTCCTTGTCCTTATTACCAATATAATATTTCTAGTTCCTAATCATGTAGACCCTACTTCTCTACTTATCCCAACTTTGACATTTTAACATTACCGGACCACTTACGAAAAATATTTACTTTTACCACAACATTCCTATTGTACTTTTGACAATTACCGTACTATACATTATTGGCGACGTCGTACTGGTAGCACCGTTATCTTCTATCGGATGCTACTACTAATTATACTTAACAACATCCTATTCCTAATACATACACTAATGAAATAGAAATTACGGAGGAAAATTTTAGTGTCGATAGGTCAAGGTAAGGCCAAGAGAATTTGTGACCTTGATGGGCATCACATTATCTGAGGCTCCAGAATCTATGATACAATTATTTAGCTCAAAGCCTTTAATGAGAAGTGACAGGTAGAAAGGTTCAACCCTATCAGTTTTGGAGGCACTGAGGGCTAGCTGAGTTTATGTTTTGAGAAGGTGGTATGGATGGGGATGTAGGTTTTGATGGAACCTTAGATGCTTTTTTAGGAACAACATTTGAAGAAGAATTATTCTTAGTAACCTTTGAGCTGGGGAGGGGATTAGATGACTTACTTGGTATGGCAGCATGATCCTTGCTAGCTAGTGGGTATACTTTCTCTTTAGCCGACTCCATTGAAGGTGGTAGTGGTGATCCTCTACTAATGATTTTATTTTGTGGGGCCTCCATAGAAGGACCATCTTTATTCTTCTTTTACTTTACCGTAACCATTAAGGATGAAGCACCTTCTTATATTGTGCGTGAGTGAAAAATGCACATGAGAAACCTGGATCTTCAACATCATCCTCATATTCATCATCAATGTACTCAATTAGGCCATTGTGCGTATCACCATCAACTTCCTCAACCATAAGATAGATTTCATAATCCTCCACATTTTCTTCTTCAATTTCTTCTTCCTCCTTTGGCTCTTCAGTGTCATAGACAACATTGACTAGTGGTGTTTTGAGAGCAAGTTGACGAGGAGGTGGAGCAATCATTGGCCTATCTGGAGGGTTTGGTTTCCTTGGAGCGTTCCGCATTGTAATCTGGGAAAGTTGTTTCTTCAAGGAAACCAAGTCATTAGCCATTTTTTGGAACATTGGATCCATGGTTACTGAGTTTGAATTATGACCCTTTTGCTTTCCATTTAGACCTTTCACTTTACCAGATAGGATTATATCATCATCAATTTCTATTACATGGTATTGATCTTCTCTCAATGTTCTTGGTTGAGTTGTTCTAAGGAAGAAACCTAATTCTGATGGAAATGCACTAATGAAGAATCTCTTCATATTATTTTTAGGAGGCACCACATCTTCAGGGATTCTTCTTATCACTCTGTTATTTCTTGCTACGAAGTCTCTCATTGACTCAGTGGATTATTTTTTCATTTTTACCAATTGGACCAAGAGATCCTGACAATCTTCCGTGGTCTTGAACCTGTGTTCGAATGCACTTCTTATATCTTCCCAATAGGTTATAGACCTCAGGGGTAGTAAGTAGAACCATTCAAAAACCTTCTCTTAAAGTGACTCCGCAAAGATTCAGACTGAAAAATCTTCATCCTAAACACCCAACACACCACAAGTAGTGATAAATGATGCTACATGTTCTTCGGGGAGATGAGAACCATCCCCTTTGAACTTCAAGAAGTTTTTTCTTGAGCCTGTTGGTAGCTCGTGGAGTGGTTGAGCAAGAGAAAGTGGACAAGTGTTTCCTCCCCATGGTACATTAGGCCTACAGGCCTCATGATCACGATCACACTCACGATCTCCCATTCTATTTCTATTTATAGCTTCCCACCTTACTAAAGCTACAGCTTCTACTGCTACTCTCTCATTTTCCTCGGCTTCAAGTCTTTCGATTTCATCGAGTTTAGTCCTTATTTTCTCTTCCACTCTTTCTTCTCTTTCTCTAACTTCTTCGGTTTCTACATCAGTGAAATCTTCAAGGTTCTTGTTGATGTATGGAAATTCACCATCCAAAGGATTAACAACACTCAGGTTCTTAATGTGACCAGTTTCTTGACGAAGGGTAGGCCTCTGAATTCTGAGTAGCTCTTGTCTTCTTTAAAGTTATTCAAAAATGGGGTTAGTTTGTCCTCCTTGTCTCTGTTGTCAGTTGTATCTTCTATCCGCCATCTTGGAAATATATGCTTGCCTTTGTGGTGCCTAGATTTTCCTTTGTTTCTCCAAATTAGCAGTGTGTTCTTCTTAAAGGTCAAGGATTCTTATGGCAATGAAGTAGTGGTTGACACTTTGCCTATTATGCCAAATAGCTTCTCTCAAATCTGAAGTGATATCTTCTTGGATGTGGAAGATAAATTCAGGTCTTTTAACATGAGTATTTCCTAGAATAGCCATGGTTTTTAGACATGTGGCTCATATAACTATTTGAATTCTAGAAATTTTCTCTTTTGAATTTTGAATTTTGAATTTTTTGATTTTTTTAAAATAAATTTTTAGACCTTTTGGTCGTATTCAGGTGCAGATTGCTACTAAATTTGCCCCATGGTGGGGTGTCAAAAATTGTTGGTGAGAAAATTTGTTGGGGAAAAATTGATGGTTATCTTGCCAATGCTCTAGGAGTCTAAGTCCATCTACTTAACTAGTGTAGCTTCCGTATGTGCATGCGCGAGTGACATGTGAGTTTTATCTTGGTGGCCTTTTGGCTGGGGATCCAATAGGGGCACTCCACTAACCCTATGGAAATTTCTTACATATACCTGTTAGATATGACTTTGCTGGGAAGGTGGGAAAGGGAATGAGAAAATTAGAAAAGAGAAAAATAAATGCTGCAAGTAGAAAATTAGAGACTTACATACACAAGCTAGAATTTTCATTAGATGCACTTGAATATAGAAGAAAACAAATATACGTAATAGCTACAAGACCAAATGAAGCTTAATGGGCACAAAGTACCAACAAAATCCTCAATCAAAGAGGCTAAAATTCCTTCTTCCTTTATTGAAGCTCAAGCAGAATTTGTACATAGTGTGAGAAGTAGAAGACATTTTTTAATAGGAGAAATGGAAGAAAATTGCTATCTCTTGCTCTCTTCACAAGGATAACTCTCTCATGAATTCACAAAAAATAGCTCCAACATCTAAGAAGCAAAATTCAGAAGACTTTTTAGAAGAGCTCAAATGAGGAGCTTATTACAATTTATAGAAGAGGAGGAAACTTTTCATCTTCCTGGTGACTTTTCGAATACCTTAATGTGACTTAAGACTGTTCATATTCCACTTAAAATATTTAAGTCCCTTTTATAATAGCAAGGTGACTTAAATTTACATTATATTTCTAAAGTCACTTAAGTCATATCAAAAAGTGCAACTCTCAACACAAAAATATAACATTTAGGAGAGAGTGTATTGTATGAGAGGAGAAAAGAGAGAGAAAGAAGATGAAGAAGAAGAAGAATAATTATACTGAAGGATGGACTGCCGTGGTGGACTTAGCTCCATTCTCTGACTGCTCTCCACTTTGTGATCTTGAGAAGGCTTCTATCTTTCTAAGCTCCTGGTTGAAACAAGTCACTGCTGGTTCTATTTCTTTGGCATGAGGGATATGAATGCAACTCAAGGTCTCAGTCCATCCATTGGTCACACCGTTGATGTCCTTGCACTTCCCAAACCATGATGAATACTTTTCTGCAATAAGTGCAATAAAGGCTTGGATTTCTAAGAAGAAGTCGAGAGTATCCTTAGTGAAGGACAATGGTTTTCCCACCCCTTTCTTGATGTATTCTTCGAAAGGGCCAATCAAATCATTAGCAGTTGAGTGTTCACTCATTGTGGGTACTCCAAGTTTTTGGAATTTCCAATTTATGCTATCCTACAACTTGTATGTTTGTTCTTCTTTCTCCTCTAGCTCTGTGAAGGCCTGATTGATTGCTTCAAAATCTGATTGCTAGGGCCCTCACCCATACATGTGTGAAGTCTTCTACAGGAGTTCTGAAAACCTTCTTATCAATCAATTCCTAACAATGGGTGTTGCTCATCTCACTCACTATTGGTCCCAGAGGTTCCAAGTAATCTCTTTCTTGACCCACATCTTTTTTGAGTGCTCACATTTTGTTGGAAGTTGCGCACATGTATGTAAAGAGCTTGATTGCCTCTTGAAGTGCTGACTTCACTTTTTCGGAGATTGAGTTGATCCATTCATTATTTTCTTGCCCTTGCATAATGAGCTCATGCGTTCTTATGATGGATTCTAGATTGAAGCTATTGATGGGTACCACTATCTCAATAGGAAGTGTTATAGTGCTTGGTTCCACTAGGTGTTGCACATAAGATGAAAGAGTTCATACTTTTTCCTCTAGTACCTCAATCTTCTCTTTATATTATTTATTCCTTGCCACCATGCAAGCAGAAGATTGTTGGAATAGGTGAAAATCTCCTTCGTGAGTAGCTGGTCCTAATTTGATCATACTCATATCATAGTCGGCTAGTGTCATCTCATCTGTTGGCTTGATTACTTTGGGCCAAGCTACTTAAATGTATTGATTACCTATCTCCCCACTCTAGAATCGTGATGTTGTCTGTGCAATCTTTTTTGATCTGTTTTCTTTAGCCAACACAACAATCGCTGATATATCGGGAGCTACTACTTGTTACACCATGTGAGTGTCAAGGATGATCGTTTCCTGCATCCATGGAAACATCTTTTCAAATTCAGGTTCAATGACATGTGCCTTAACCATTCTTTGTTTTGATGGGGGAGGTAATTCCTGAATGAGAGGAGCATTGGAATAAACAACATGCAAGACCTCTTGTAGTGGCTCGGATACAGGATCATTAGTCATATACTCCTTATTCACTTGTGCATTTGCTGTTGGATTTTCTATCTACATTACTAGGATCATGTATTCCTCTTACGGTGATACCAATGAATCTTTTTCTTCCCTAAATTTCTTGGATGTCTTCTCATGGGGAGAAGTTTTCAATTCTGTGTCCTTCCTTTTTGTACTCGCTCTAGAGTATTTAGAGCTAGAAGTTACTTCCACCACTTTTGAAGATGAATGATATGAAGGTTGCTTCAGGCTTAGAGAAATTCCTTGTGACTGAATGATAATAGTCCTCTTCTTTTAAAACTAGTTCCTTGTTCTCCTCACCACCTTTTCAGTCCATTCTAGCATATCTCTTGATTCATGAATGTGCCAGTTGATTTGGGGCATTGGGGACATCTTGATTGCTGCGTACTCAGGATCATACATCTCATTCTTGTCATCATGTAAGATGTCTTCATAGCAAGAGAACTTGAATTTCTTCATCTTGCTGGTTTTCATCCTCATGTGATATTTTTTATGTACTTTGAACTCATCAATATAATTGGCCCAGTAGTCCTCAACTTGTGGTTCATGTTGCAATTATGGGACATGGAATGAGTCATGATCTTCTCAGATGTTAAAGTTTGGCCTGACAATGTAGGAATGTAGAGTTAGATGTGTGAAAGTCACCTCCAGGTGAGATGCGTCATTTGAGCTTTTGCACATGACCTCCCCTAGAGATATAGGGAATGGAATCAATTTCTTTCTCCTACTTCTGAGATTTCTATTTACTTGAGTGATCTTCTTGTAGAGTTTGAACAATACAATCTGGTCTTTAAGGTACTTAGGTAGTTTCAACGGAGCTTGGTCGAAGCCAGCGACTTGTATATAGGAGAATGTTGAGAATTGTATGAAGTATGAGCCATATTCCTTAATCAGGGATGCTGCTTTTGGTGACATCCTAGCTTCAAGATCCCCTTCCAAGCTTTAGACCATGTACATGGTGAACACATCATTCACATGGGTGAAATTCCTATTGCTCTCCTCCATTATCAAATGTGGAAGTTTCTCGAATGCAGGTACCTTGGAAGCAATGTTCTGCACGAGAGCCAATCCCTTGAATGATCGTGAGCTTGCGAGGAGATAAAATAGATAAGAAGTCATGTGGAACTTATTTATCATAGGTACTTGGAGTAGTTATAGATGGAGATTGTCACTGATGATCTGCCCCCAGTCAATTCTCTGTTTCCCTTATGTCAATGTCCGGATGAAAAGGCCCATCCAGTCTTAGAAGTCTCTCGTGCTTGCTTCACCCCTTACTCTATTGAGAAGAGTGATGACATCAGAATACCCTTCTTGGAACTCACACCTTGGTAGATTCTTAGGAATCGTGGGAGGATTTCTTCTAGTTTTCAGCCATGAGCCGAGTGCTACCCCTTATACATATGAATCCATTGTTTCCCAATCATGCATGGACCTTTCCTTGGAAATGATGACCATATTGGGGGATGTCAGTATCTGTAAAGAGATTGAAATAGTCCTAGGGTTAATGACTGCTAATGTTACACCATTGTTAGCTTAGATGGTTTGAGTCTCTGGCTCATAGTGGAAAGAGCAGGATAGGACTAGCTCAAGACTTTACACAGACACTGGGTTTCCTACACCGGTGAATAAGCCACTTATGAATATCTGGTCTTCAATCCTCTTTCGGTCCTTGGAGGTCATGCTAGTCTTGAGGCCATTTAGGTCAATGTACAAGAAATCACTATCTTCCACATCATACTCGTAGGAAAATGGTTGTGTCAGCTTCTGACCTGTCCATTTCGTCTTCATATCTCCCTTCAAAAAAACAACTTACTTTTTTTAGCAAGTATGAAAAAGCAAGTCCCCGATCTTCAACTAGATGCTGCAGCTTAGTCTTCCTCTTTCTCCCTGTGTTCCTCGTTCCTTCTGAATCAAATTTCTATTTTTTAACAGGTGCTCAAGGGCCCACTTACTATTTTTAGTATGTGCCAAAAATGTCCATTCTGGTGGATTCTCAACTGTAGTGCACCTTTAATATCTTCGTCTCCTTTGCAGATTCTTCTATTGCTGACTTTCCCAAAATAGCAGTTCCTATGTAGTAGGCCTGCTAATTTTAGAAATTTGGCTTCTAGGAGTCAAATTGACATCGAACAATTTTTTTTGATATGGGTTTTTTCCTAATATGCTCCCTCTAAAATTTCGGACCCGCCCGCTTACTAGTCTAGGAGGTTTTACAGTTTTAATTTTCAGGCCTGGCAGTGCTTCTAGGTATGGTAGCCATTAATGGACCTTGAAATTACAGGTCTAGTTTTCTCCTCTGTTCGAAAATAAATTTATATTTTTGATGTGGGTTTTTTCTTCTAATGCTTCGCGTGTGATCTTACTTCAATTCAGTAACTGGTTTGACAGGAAATCCCACTTTTTTCTTTGTTGAGCCAGAAATGAGATTTCTTCATTGTGGCTGCTCTATCATACGAGAGGGGAGTTTGAAGGTTTATTTTTAATGGTCTTGGATAGAGGAATGAATAGCAGAAAATGGTTTGTTGTTTCATGCACTAGCTTGTAATATTTCTTCAGATCTTCATTTCTAGGCTATGAAGA
This sequence comes from Taxus chinensis, assembly GCA_019776745.2. NCBI lineage: Eukaryota > Viridiplantae > Streptophyta > Pinopsida > Cupressales > Taxaceae > Taxus > Taxus chinensis. The sequence goes on along the minus strand of CM034147.1, from coordinate 938,572,328 downwards.
TTTTAATTGTTTTCTTCTTCTTGCTCTTCATTTCTCCTTCTTGTTTTGATGAAAGATCCTTCTGAGACCTGAAAATTTCTTTGGGGAGCTTGTTTCATTGTTTGGGTCAATCTGGTCTGAGCATTTTCAATGGCGGGGTGATGGTAGAATGTTGCAGAGGAAGAATGGAGGAATGGAGTGCACAAAAACTATTTGAAGTGAAAAAGGCGACACTTGGAATCTTTTTAAAAAGATATGCACAATTAGGGTTAGGGAACATTTTTCCATGATTTATGTCCCTGACCTTAGGGACATGAGGGACATCAAATTACATGGTGGTCAAGAGCATGACACGTGGCGTTTGATCCAATGACAGGGAATGAAGAGGGAGAAAGTTACATTGAAGCATTGGGAGCTGAAAGGAGGTCACATGGGTGTCCAGAAGACTCCCTATGGGGGTTGGGAACATTTTCAAAGCTATGATTCCCCCCATATCAGGTGCATGAGGGAAATAAAATTCCATGGTGGTCCTGGAGCTGACACGTGGTGCTCGATCCGATGACAGGGAAGGCATGCTCTAAATAAGCACATGGGGGCTAATCTGTCAAGTTTGGAGGTCATATAAGGGCCCCAGAGGTCACATGGGGGTTGGGTGAATTTTCCAAGGGCTGATGTACCTGACCTCAGGGAGGTCGGGGACATGAAATCACGCTAGGATCCTGGTGCTGACATGTGTCCTCTCGAAAAAATGACTAAGTCTTGAAATGTGTTTGAGAGGGTAACTTAGAACAAAGATAACATGATCTCCCAGTGGAATTTATTGGTGAAATTTTATATGATCCTGACTAGAAATGGAATTTTGAATCCAATTATGGGGGTTTCATGTCTTGATTCATCCATATGATCCCTAAAAAATCAGATTTTTGATATAGTACTCCATTCGTGCCTAAGGAAAACTATCTGTCAATCATATGCGCCAAGGTGTTGTGAAAAATATTATTTTACCATAATGTAGGTATTAGAATCCTATTTATGATGATGTTTTGTTTTACTTATAAATCCATCAAGAGCACCCAAAATATTCTTCTAAAGCTTAGCAACTTTTTTAGGCCTGTGTACCACCTGGGCTTGTGAACCTTGTTTTTTACTCAGACTGCTCCAAGTCTTGCAGAACTTCCCTAGACCTTCCAAAATAATTTCCATGATGTTCCAAGGTATTTAATTTTCCTCCATGTTTACTTTTCTCTTCTGTTTCACTCCAGGGGGGGTGATCCGATCCTGGGAAGGCCAATAATAGCCCTTCCCATGACTGCCCAAGATTTGCATTTTCAATGAACTCCTACAATCACCTAGGGGGAATGAATATTTCCTAAATCACCTAGGGGGATGTTAATTTTTTTTTTGTTCTTTTGGGAGGTCATTTGGACTGATTTAATGGAGATAGGGTTGCCTAGGAATGATAGAACATGAAAATTTTGGCATATGGGTATAGTTGTCATGCTTGGATACTTCCAATTTCTTATTTACACATTTGCACAACAACAAAGATTCAACAAGATCAAACAAGAAATTAATTGAGTGCCAACACTCATCAACCTAGACTATTCAAGGGATTTTATCCTTTATACTTATGGAACTGATGCGAGTGTTGATGTTGTCCTATCAGAAGAAAATGGAAAAGGATTGGAATAACCGGTAGATTTATTCAACCATACACTGAAGGATTATGAATTAAGATATAGTCACATGGAGAAGTAGGTCTTCATCATCATGTGCATGCTCAAGAAATTCAAAAGTATGCTCACCAAAAATCATATCAAGGTGTTAGTCTCCCACTCCTTTATCAAAGAGTTCATCATGGGAACATAAATAAGTGAAAAGAGAGCATGATGGGTGACAAAAATCATGGAATATGAAGTGACTATCAAAGTCACAATACTGCTAAGAGGTAGTGCGCTGTGCAAGCATATTACTAAGGATGCAAAAAACAAGCCTGAGACTTCATTGTTTCTAGATGAGGATATCCTGCACACATAACTTGAGCAGAATACATACCATGGTGTGTGTGACTGGATAAAGGACATGATCATATTCCTTTCTGAGGGTGCATACCCTCCTGATTTAAATAAATCAAAGAGAATACATATGAGGTTGTAATCTATCCCTTGTGTTTTTATTGATGGAATTCTCTTCAAGAAAAATATTGATGTTATGCTGTTAAGATGTATAAACAATGCGTAAAATAAAAAAGTGTTAGCAGAATTTCACGATGGATTCTATGGTGGACACTTTTCTGTGAAAACTAAAGCAATAAATATCATAATGGTAGGAATATTTTTACCTAATATATTTGTATATGCACACAAGTGGATCATAAAATGCAAGGAATGCACTTTATTAGTAGGAAAGAAGAGATTGACAATGCTTCCCCTCCAACCAATCCAAGTGGACCAACCTTTTATGTAATGGGGTCTCAACTTCATAGGCATGATCAATCCACCTAGTGTTGGAGATAAGTGGGTGCTCACAGCTACAGACTACTTCATCAGATGGATAGAAGCTATCATGCTCAAGGAATCAACCGAGTTAGTCATCCTTGAATTTCTCTAAGGTATAATCATAAGGTTTGACATTCCTCAAACCATTTTTATGATAATGAAATTTTTTTCCTTGGGACTAGAATCACTTATTGGGATCTAAATTTGGGCATCTATCTGAAAAATTCTTCCAACTATTACCCGCAAGGCAATGGTATAGCAAAATCAACAAACAAGAACCTTATTAGAATCATGAAATGAACAATGGACATAAGATAAAGATAGTGGCATAAAAAGGTCTTACTCGTTCTCTAGGAATATAGGATCACAGTAAAAAAGGTAATATGAACCTTGCCTTACAAGCTTGTTTATGGAAAAGAGGCTACCCTTCCTTTGACGCCAGAGTTGAACTCAATGGCACTTACCCAATAAGTGGAATTTGAAGGCACATACTAAAGAGAAATTAGAATGGAAAATCTGGGCAATATTGAAGAATCGAGAAGATCTGCCATGATCAAGTTATAATAACATTAACAAACAACCAAAAAATGGTTCAACACAAAGGCTAGGCCTCAAGATTTCAAATTTTGGGACTTAGTGTAGACACCAAATTTGTGTCTTATGACCCCCCGTGCCCCGCATCTTATTTTGTAACCTAGCCTCATTACCTAAACCTTACACAATTATCTATTAATTACTTTATAATTAATAAATCCACATCTCCAAACCTGCCACATCATTTCGCCACCTCATCATGACCTAGTCCTAACCCAAAACTAACCTAATTAAGACATATAACTTGGTCTACATCCACACCCATGACTAATGACTCCTCACTCGCACCCAAAACCAACCTCATAATGACATGACCAAGCCCACAACTAATCCCTCAGGGGAAAAGGAGGGAAAGTTGGCTATTTTACTAAAAATATCCCACTTTGACTTAACTGACATCGGTTCGTACTCGACCGCCATCGGTTACGTAACCACCATCGGTTCTCTGTAAATGACCTCCCCCAACCAAAAACAGAAAGAGGATTTTTCATTGATCAGAATCAGAGGTCATTGAAAGAATCAGGATTTCACTTGGCCGAGCAGAGACAAGTGAAGAAAAGAGAGGAGTTTAAGGAGAAGGACATCAAGTCTGAGACTGCAATGGAATAACCAGATCCCAGTGACACTCATCCAAGCATTGGGAGAGAAGATAGCTCATTTTGGATTGTCAGATCATCATGCCTGAACCCTGCCTTCGTCATCACATTCCTTGAACCCACATCTTCATCAAGAACTAGTAAGTACTGTCTTGTATGTTATTTTAATAATATTTCTTGGATTTCTGAATCACAGTAATTACAAGTCTACTCCCAGACCCACTACCAGGTAACACTCTCCATCTAACTTACATTCCTCTACCCCTACATTACCCCAAGAATATCCCCCATACTCTCTGAGTCTTCTCCATCACCTTATTACCTATCCCCAATCACTTACCAGCCTTATAAACACCATAGCTATCATATAGCCATCTGATAGCCAACCTTCACCAAAGCCCCTAAATCACTGTCCCTACTGATATTGGTTATCAGCAACTGGTACTGGTGACAGTGATCAGCATCGGTCACTGTGATTCAAAACCAAGACCAGCCTTTTCTCTATTATTTTAACAAGGTAAATAAATTGTAATTGGACAATATCTTATCTATTAGAATTTGTGTTAATTCATATGAGCAGGGGAACTAACCACCTTCGAAAGGAAGTCTCATATTTCCTGGGCTCAAGTCAATTCCCTCACTTATTATCTAATTAGAATCTGGTGGTCTTGTATTCTTATTTGTAGGTAGTCCTTCCCAGACAAAAAGAAGTTCTTCGCAATCGATCTGATCTCTCTCTACAGTACGCGCACATCCCCTCAACATTCAACAGGTATTCCTCCTAGCCCTAACCCTTATCTATTTCTCAAAGAAATGAAAGGATAGAAGCAACTCTATTCCACGAATGGAAGCATTTCTGTGTGAAACATTTTGGCACGCCCGGTGGGACCCATTCTGGGTTTCTTTCATTTCTTGCTTGCTTTCATATAGGGAGCATACTTGCTATTTTCTTCTTCTAAATATTCATAAGATATTTTGTTATCTATGGTAAAAGAATTTGTCTTGCTTTCACATCGTTGCATTAGTGAAAGTCATCTTCTTTGCTTCATTGAATATCATTTTTGATTTGGGTTTAAAACACTTGCATCACATTCTTGCTTGCTGTTTTCAATTCTAGTGAACATAGATTAAGTAATAGGTCATACACGTGGGGGTGATATCCATGGTATTGACAAGAAATTAATCTTACTTTCACTGCACAACACATACCGAATCACATCATAATTAACAGAACATCTCAAAACATCCCCCCCCTTTTCTGTGATATTCCTCTGCCCGATTGAGGTAACCTTATAAGCCAAAACAAACTTAACATTTCCCCTAAGTCTTTTATTTAGGATTGACATCATCTTGTGTCTAAGGCATAAGACCAAAGTGATTAAAACTAATCCTAGGGTTACTCTGTTAATTTGCTTTTACATCTTGCTTGTTTGTGGTTTTGTTTTCTGTCATGCACTGTTTTCTGTGATCACTTCAGAACAGCTTGAGAGGTATAATAAGCACTGTTAACCCCAAATCAGCAACTTCCTATAGATTCTTACACCAGTCCTATTCTACCGACATCGGTTAACCTACCGACGTTGGCTATAGTATAATCGACATCAGTTACCTGACTGATATCAGTTTCTGTCTTTCATAGTTCCCAAAACCAGAAACCCACCAATTCCAACATTTTGTTGCTGCTTCTGTTCCTGATAGATTGCATCCCTGCTATGTACTCTTGTCCATGGTTGTTATCACTCAGAAACAAGCTGCAGCCATGGTTTCACATGCCTGCTCCATGCCTTTTCCCGAATCACCCCCTTCACATCCTATGGGCAATCCTACGGACACCAGCGAGGTTCCCAAAATCCCTATAGGAGATAAGGAATTTGTGAAATTTTTGGACACTAATCCTAGCACTGTACAATACTATTTGTCTCATGCCCCTGACCGTACACCCGATGGTCAACTCCTTGTTGGCATGCCTATTAGTATAGCTGCTCATTTAGCTCCTTCTCCACCTGATAACTCCGCTTTACTTTCTGCATCCTTAGCCCCGTCTCCAAACTCAGTGGTTTCAGGGGTTCATACGGCACACATTGGCTTTCCTTTGGTTAATCTAGGGCCCAACATATCATTACCGCCGACTGCTCCTACCTTGTCTTTCTCACAGACTACTCCTTTCATAACTTACTCTCTACCACCTATCCACACAAGCTTCCCTTCTCAAGCTCCTCCTACCTTTTCATTTCCACACACGTACCCGGTGACTTCAACATCTTATATAGGACATCCCTATTTGGTCGCCTCAACATATTCATCCTCAATACCTTATCAACATTCAACCCCACCATTGTCTAATGGTGGCCCTTGGCCCAATCCTCCTCCATTTATGGCAACCACACCATCATCTCATCCAACTACTGATTTAATCAAACAAATGATGGACAAGATGCAAAATCTAGAGGCTTCTGTTTCAGGAAGCTGTAGCGCCCTGACATACGAGCAAGTTTGTCAGGAGCCTATCCACCCTTCTGTCCCCCTTCATTCATATCCTCCTCAATGGGAATCACCAAAATTTACTCATTTTAATAGTAAGGAGGATCCTCAACAACACTTGCGATCATTTAGACATGCCTGCTATCTAATTGCTCATGACGATACCTTACTACTCCGAACCTTTCCCATGTCCTTATCAGGACCCGCCTTGGAGTGGTACAGTGCTTTAACCCAGCACTCAATCTTCTCTTTTAACTAATTAGCCCAATATTTCTTGGATAATTTCTCGATTAACATTGCCAAGAAAGTATCTGTTACCGACCTCTATGCTATCTGACAATTTGAAGATGAATCTATCGCAGATTTTGTTAGATGATGGCGGGGCCTTATTAACCAACTTACATATGCCTTACCTTAGGCCGAACTTATCGAACTCTTTACGCGGGCCTGCGCTAAGCACATTTCTCCTACCCTCTAAATTCAAACTTTCCACACATTCGATGAGGCCTTTACTATGGCTCGAAAAATAGAGATTCGAGCCTTAGAGGAAGAGAAATTGCGGTTACGCAACAAAAAACCCCAATTTCCAAACCCAAGACTCCACCAACAAACCTAACACCACCAATCCTCACACATTGACTGCTTCGAAATCAAAAGGAGCTGTACATGCAGTGATGGTCAAATCCCAACCACCGTCTAATACCCCGCTAAAAACCACCTATAAGTATAAAGCTGAGCCCATCAATTACACTCCCTTGGGAGAAACTTATGGTGTGATATTGGAAAAATTGCTTAAAGCAGGAGCTATTACCTTACCTCCTATTAAACCTCATTCCGGGTTTGATTCCACCCGTGCTATACCTTCTTGGTACAAAGAAAATGACTTTTGTAACTTCCACCGCATGAAGGGACACAGTCATGAAAATTGCAAGATGTTGAAAAACATAGTGCAGGAAATGGTTGATGTAGGGGATATAGCCCTCGATAATCCTAACGCCCCTGCTAACCGGAATTTGAAAATTTTCAACAAACCATTCCCAAATCACTCTTCTAATAGTAACATAAACCAAGATATCTTAGCCGAGGAGAGTGTTCATGAAATACATGCAGTCTTTGACTCCCAACCAAAAGCCTCTATCGAGAAAATTCTGAATCAAGCCCCTTCACTAACGCAGGGACCCGAACCCCCTTCACCACCATCAAGACAAGACGAAATCCTTTATGTTCCTTTCCCCATAAAGGAATTAACCGCACAGAGTTCTCTTCTCACAGATGAGCCTTCTTACACCACATCCTTGCAAGACTGTGAGCAGATGTTATCTAACTTATCTATTTCCCAGACATCTCCTTCTACCACTCTTGCTACACAAGAGGAAGGCTCGCCACTTCTTTTGTCATCCTTAGACGAGAAACCCCTTGAACCGGCATCACCAAATTCTTTAATCATGACGGATCCTCTCTAACATGCCCTCCTACCTATTAGTTCTTCATCACCTAAATCTTTTCAGTGACCGGTTAACCTCTTAACACCCATGGATACAGTGCCTCATTTACCCCCTGTATTACACCCACAGTGGACCGGAATCACAACCCACCTTTCTTCCATACAAAAGTTCCTATTCACACGTGAGGGTTGTCATCCCTCAGAAGATAGATGAGTCCTATTGGAATGTTTGTGTACACCATATTCTACTCAAATGCAGATGACCGATCCAGACGCCTCTACCATATACCCGAAGTGTTTACAAAAGCTTAAAATGCCTATGTCCTCATCTTCACCTCCCTCATCTCTACCAAATACCTCATCCACCTCTATTGACCTAACCAAACCTTCCCCTATGCTTGGGACCTCACAAATTCCCAGTCTAACACACCCACCTAAACGGTTAGATTTATCCAAAAGTAAAGCCGTCCATCCACTTAGGAGATAGACCCAATCTCCTCAAGCCCACCCTATGCCTCTATCACAACTAAAACCATCACTGTCACACCTACCTTCCATATTGGGACCTCATCCCTCCACCTTGCATCAATATATCATACCTCCTGCGTTTTCTTTAAAACGACCTACGCCTTCTGCACCCATACAGAGATCCATGGGTGTATCAACACCATCACCCCACGTATCCTGTCCACCTATCAACCCTAAACAAACTCCATCATCAAAGGATTTGTTTGCTGTCACTCCTCTTTCTCCGTGGTTGTTTCCTGATACCACATCATCGGTGGCCTCATCATCTAACCAGCTAAACATAACTTCTACGTTGAAGAAGCCACGTTTAGTTAAATCCAATTATCAAAACCCCTTGGCTAAATTGCCACCCATACAAATCAACCATACCCAGTCATTACCGAAACCTACCCAGTCAATAGCCTCATCTTCCTCTAAATTTGACCCGCTCAAAGGGTCTTACGCCAAAATCCTTGATATGTTGGTGGAGAATGCGACCATTTCCTTACCCCCACTTAGACCCTATGATCCATCTAAACCTCAACCTATAGGTTATGATGAGTCTAAAATCTGCGCTTACCACCGCACACCAGGACATGATGTAGAGGGATGCAAAGCTTTGAAAGCCATTCTTCGCCAGTCACCTCTCTCAGATAGAAAGGTTAAGAAAGAAAACTTACAAAGGGAGAGACCTTTAGCTTCAATCCCCTCTCCTATACCACCTATCCCCGCCTCACCAAGATCTATCATTATTACAACCCCACCGCTCGAAGACCATGACTTATCCCTACCATCTTCCTCCTCTCGTTTTCACGAGATTAACATGATTAGTGTTGCTACTCGAGGGCAGAAAAACAATGGGAAAGCTAAAGAAAGCACACCTGCGGCCTCTCTTTCTCCATCCACCATCCCGATTGCACCACCACCTAAAGTGGTTATTCGTGGACCTGCCTACCCCGTCTCTAATGGAGTTTCCCACCGAACCATGATCAAACAGCTTCACCAATCACCTGTAAAAATGAAACTGTATGATCTCATTCAGACCTCTGAATCTCATCGACAAGCTCTCATTGAAATTCTTCAAGGGATAGAGGTCTTACCTAACGAAACCTTGCCCGTTTCCTCCATTTTAACACCCAATCATGTTGCTTTGCTCACCAAACAACCTATCTCCCCAACCACTTTTGTCTCTTTACAGCAAGCCGCTGCTGTCAGTTTCTCCGAAGACGAAATTGTCGACTTTGGTGTAGAAGATCCTGACCCCGCTCTTTTCATCTCAGCTTATGTCCAGGACATTCGGGTGCGTCATGTTATGATTGACGGGGGTGCTAGCCTAAACATCATCTCTTCAAAGGCCTTCCAACAAATGAATATCCCTTCTAGCTGCATGTGTGCCAACCCGATCATGTTGCGGTCATTCAATGATGCTATTACTTCTACCTTAGGCACCGTGATCCTTAACATTTGTGTAGGGCCATGTACTTTACCCGAACTCTTCATATGTCCTTGAGGGTGAATTCCAATACAATATGTTGTTAGGCCGCCCTTGGATCCGGGCTATGGGATGCATTCCCTCCACCTTACATAGATGCATAAAATTTGAGTATGAGGGGAAGTCCTACACCGTAAAAGCTGATCCTCCCCCCTTCAAAACCTGCAATATGTTATATCACCCTAATGATGTGCTTGTACTAGTCAAGACACCCATTCATCCAACCCAACCATCCACTTCAACCACACCTCAACCATCCACCTCAACCGCACCTACACCTTCAACCAATGAAACCACTGTCGCAAATACCACTTCCTTTCCCGCAGACAACATCCCAACCTCAGACCCCTTAGTAGATGTTTTTCAATGCCTTACGCTGGGGGAGTATCACCTATATAATGTTAGCTCTTTCCATACTCCACAGGAGTATGGACAGTTACATGCGCATCCTACCTACGACCGTCGTGTGGGGGAGGTAATCTCTTACAGGCCACCTAATTGCCGCACCAACCTAACGTATGGGGGTGTCGACGCATCCTCCGTTACCCCTGAACCTCCCCTTGGTGTGGTTCCCTTCCAATCCGATTTTCAATACCTGAAAAATCATCGTTTTTCTCTCACCTTCCTGACTCATTGTGCTTGGAAAGGTTTTGGTTTTGGTCTTTATGAACAAGGCCGACATACAATCATTCCCATGACTACACACAAACACAAAGATCGTAGTGGTCTTGGATTTCCTGAAACAGCTTACACCGGAGAAACCTCGTGTCAGTTGTATATCCGGGAAGACGACGAAGTCACCCCTTCCGAACCATCATCACCCATTTTGCCATCATCACCCATAGAGTCGATAGACCCTGAATCTATCCCTCCTAACTTTTTTTTTTCATAAACGCTATCTTCCTGGGTCCTCTCACTTATCAATGCGATAATGAGGACCCATCTTCTCTTCCCCTTCTGTATCCAGACATGATCGAAGAGGATTCACCTTCCATTAATGTTGTTGAGTGCCATGATGATGACTCCATCCTCACTTACCTTGGTGCGGACGACTCTTATATTCAACGCGCCTTACCATCTGAAACTCAAACCATGTTGAATGAATCGACTATAGAAATCAACATCCACATAGAGGAAGATCCTCACATTGTGAAGATCGGACAATCTCTTAATGCATCAGAACAAGCCACCTTTACTACCTTTCTCCGTGCCCACAACCAAGCTTTCGCTTGGTCCTACGCTGACATGCCAGGAATTGATCCTGACATTGCTGTCCATAACATTACCCTGAAACCCGATTCCAAACTAGTTAAACAAAAAATAAGAAAAATGCATCCACGCATTGCCCTCTTGGTCAAAGAAGAGCTTCAACGACTCCTTTCCATTTCCTTCATCTTGCCTATTGACTATCCTCAATGGATTTCTAACATTGTACCTGTCACTAAAGTGACAGGGGGACTTCGATATGTACGGATTTCTCGGGACCTTAACCTCGCTTGCCTGAAGGATGACTTCCCCCTCCCGAGTATTGATCAACTTGTTGATCTCACTGTGGGCCATGAGATGCTTTCTCTCATGGATGGCTTCTCGGGATATAATCAAATTTTGGTAGCCCCGGCCGATCAACATAAAACTACCTTCATAACTCCATGGGGAACCTTCTATTATCGTGTCATGCCGTTTGGCCTTAAGAATGCTGGTGCGACCTATCAGCGGGCTATGACTTACATTTTTCATGACATTATGCACACTATCCTTGAGGATTATGTTGATGATCTTCTTGGCAAATCTAAACATCGCAGTGAACATCTCGATGTTTTAACCATTATTTTCGATCGCCTGTTACAATATTGTGTTCATCTTCAACCAAAGAAATGTGTCTTTGGTGTCCTTTCGGGAAAACTTCTTGGTTTTATCGTCTCTTTGCGTGGCATCGAGGTCGATCCATCTAAAGTCAAAGCTATCCTAGAAATGCCCCCACCTACTAACCTCAAACAATTACGTAGTTTGCAAGGTAAACTCCAATCTATCTGGCATTTCATCTCCCAACTCTCGGATCGATGTCAACCTTTCCATCACCTCCTTAAAAAGGACATTGCCTTTCAATGGACCGAAGAGTGCCACCAAGCCTTTGAGGCTCTCAAAGCCTATCTCTTGCAGCCACCTATGTGCTTATCCCACCTCAGGACGATCGCCCTTTCTACCTTACCTTTCTGCCACCGACCATGCGGTAGGAGCCATGCTCACACATCGTGACTCTGAGCATTGTGAACAAGCTGTTTATTACATAAGGTCGTACTCTCATGGACTACAAGACTAGGTATACACATGTAGAAAAGTTGTGCCTAGCCCTTTCATTCGTGGCCACCAAACTCCGACACTACCTCCTGAATCACAAAACTTTTGTCATCACCAATGTGGACCCCATTCATTATATGTACACCAAACCATATCTAAACCAACGCATCACCCGATGGCTTATGCTCCTCGCTGACCTCGACCTTGAATTTATACACTAGAAGTCAATCACATGACAAAATATCATAGACCAACTTGTGGAAGCCCCTTTACCTGGAGAACAATTTACCAATTTTAATTTCCCTGAAAAACTCATCGCCACTCTTTCACTCAGTGAGGAGTCGTATCCAATAACCCTCTTCTTCGATGGATCTAAATGCTAGTGCGGTGGAGGAGCCAGCGTTGTTCTCATTCCTCTTGATACTGAGCCTATGCCTCTTTCATTCCGGCTTGATTTCCCCTGCACTAATAATACAGCGGAATACGAGGCCCTTGATTTGGGTCTCTAGGTTGCGTTACACTTAGGTGTCAAATCTATCAATTTTTTCGGTGACTCTCAATTAGTAGTCAATCAAGTTATGGGCATTTACCAATGTAAAAATGAGGAACTTCAAAAGTACAAACATTACATGGATTCACTTTTGACCTTATTTACTCATTATTCTATCCAAACCATTCCCCGCTCCACTAAAAAATTTGCGGATACTATGGCTTGCTTAGCCTCACAAATTCCTACCTCACCAACTGACTCTAACATTTTTCGTCTTGGTCCAACAACTCTTTGCCCCATCTTACTCAGCCCCGGTTGTTTGTATGATAAATAATGTGTCTGCTAATTCACAGGATACTTGGTATCACCAATTTTACGACTATCTTACAACCTCTGTTCTCCCACCTGACCTTACTAGTAACAACAAACACGCTTTTCTTAAAATTGTTTCTCGTTATGTCATCATGGGGGGACTTCTTTATAAACATGGCTTTGATGGCATCCTCCTTCGATGTCTAACCAGCGCGGAAGTCACCTATAACATCCAACAAGTCCACTACTTTATTTGTGGTGGACATTTTAGTGGCCTTGCCATGGCCAAACGAATCCTTCTCCTAGGTTATTATTGGCCTACTCTTAATAACGACTACTACGAGTATGTTAAGCATTGTGTTATGTGTCAACAACATGCCAACCTTCAACATACTCCTAGCCATCTGCTACAGGTCACACGAGATCTTTGGCCTTTCTCACAATGGGGTTTAGACCTTATTAGTGAGATTCACCCACCCTCTTCGCAACGTCACCGTTGGATAATCACAGCAACTGAATATTACACTAAATGGGTGGAAGCCATTCCACTCATTTCAACCAAAAAAGAAAAAATCTTAGAATTCATTAACCATCACATTATCTGTCGTTTTGGCGTTCCTCATCGCCTGATAATAGATAATGGTAAATCTTTTAAAAATAAGTTGTTACAAGACCTTTGTGACAACTTTGGTATCAAACTTAGCTTCTCATCACCTTACTATCCACAAGCCAATGGTCAAGCCGAATCTTCTAATAAAACCCTAACCAAAATCCTCACGAAAGTTGTTAATGATTCTGGAAGCAATTGGCCTGATCACATCCCCTTTGCCCTTTGGGCTTATCGGACTAGCATTCATACGTCCACTAATGCCACACCATTTTTGTTGGTATATGGTACTGAGGCTGTCTTGCCTCTCGAAATACAAATACCCTCCCTAAGAATATCTCTTCAGGATATTCTCACCAATGATGACTTCCACCAAGAGCGGTTAGCCCAATTAGAGCTTCTTGATGAGTGTCATCTTACAGCTCTTGACCACCTTCAAATATATCAAAAATGCATCAAGCATGCTTATGATAAGTGACTTCATGAGCGTATCTTTAAGGTTGGTGATCTTGTCCTCAAAGAAAATCAGCATGTAACCAAACTAGAAAAGAGAAAACATGGAAAATTTGCTCCTAATTGGATTGGGCCCTACATTATCACTCATACTTACGGATTAGGCACTTATCGTTTAGCTTCGCTTCATGGTAAATCCGAGCCTGAACCCCTTAATGCCTTGCATAACCGACCATTCTACTGTTGAATTTAGTGTTATATCACTTCTTATCTACCTTACGCTTGTCCCTTGAGCTTGTTTACCACCTCATACACTTTGTTTCGTGCATCTCAAAAGAGAATCAAGCTCACGTGGTTTGGTCATCACCTCCTCTTAAGGATTCCTTCCCCTTTTTAGTCTGGTCCATGACTTAAAAGTATCAAAATAACATGTTCTCAATTATACACTTATGGGATATTCTTGAGTCAAACTTCCTACAAAACTAGATGCTTCATGCCAAACGGACATCTAGACCTCTAAGTTATACATAGACTGCTCCCTCGAAGGACAACTATGTGTAAAGCCACATCTCCTATTATAAATAAACTGCTCCCCCGAAGGACAGCTATACACAAAAGCCACATCTGCTACTATAAATAGACTGTTCCCTTGAAGGACAGCTATACAAAGTCAGCCTTTATCAGAATCTTCTCGCATTGATTAGCTTCATGAAGACCTCAAGAAAAACAAAATACATATCCCATGTAGACTTCCCGCATCGATCAATCTATATCCAGAACAAAATAAAAGCAGTATTCAAAAACACTTTTGAGTCATGGACTTGTCTATCTAGGTTTGGTTCTCTTTGTCAGTATAATTACCTTCTAACAAATTCTCTGCACCCCAGCTTTATCAGCCACCTCACCTTACCATTCGTCAAAACAACAAAACTCAAGGGACGTGACGTATATCCGATATATTGTGATTATACAACTCTTTTCACCTATTGACTTCTCACCTATACAAGGTACCTAGGGATTCAAGCTCATCCTATGTTAATATGTGGTTTGTTTAGCTCTTCTCAACTAAGGGACACTTTTTCCTCTTTTTCTCAACTCTAGGATTGTGTGTTGCCCTTAATCAAGACACGATTCCCTACTACTTGGGTAAGCTAACTTTCGCTTCACCTATACCTTACCAACACCAACTACATTACCCAACCAACAAATTGCCTAACCACAACCAAATTTCCTGAATTCACCTCTCCCTGGTTCTAAGGGAGAACTACATCAGTCTGAGGCCTCTTCTTGCTTTGTGTAATGGGGTATGTAGGTAGCACTTAGGTTATCTCGACCATCCCCTACCATAACCTATCATGTGTGGTATATATAAATATATTTGTGTATTTCTATTCGCTCACATTCATATTTATCCTTTTTCAAAACAAGACATTCTGTAGACACCAAATTTGTGTCTTACAACCCCTTGTGACCCGCATCTCATCTCGCAATATAACCTCATCACCTAAACCTTACACAATTATTTATTAATTACCTTGTAATGGATAAATCCACATCACCTTACCTGCCACCTCATTTTGCCACTTCATCATGACCTAGCCCTAACCCTAAACTAACCTAATTAAGACCCATAACTTGGTCCACACCTACACCCATAACTAATTACCCATTTCTCGCACCCAAAACCGACCTTCTAGTCATTTGAACAAGCCCGCAACTGATCTCTCGGGAGAAAAGCAGGGAAGGTGGGCTATTTTACTAAAAATAGCCTACTTTTTCCTTACCCATGCCGGTTCCTACTCGACCGCCGTCAGTTACATAACCGCCATCGGCTCCCTATAAATGGGCTCCCCAAACCAAAATCAAAAGGTGGAAGGATTTTGAATCAAGAGAAATCATTGGGAGCGATCAACAGAGTCCAGATCTTCACTTGACCGAGCAGAGAAAAGTGAAGAAACCAGAAGCGAGCCTTTGATACTCAGCAAAGGAGATCAACTTTTGCATCTTCCTACATCAAAACCAGTAAGTCACATCTTGCATGTCTTCTGTTATAACATTTCTTATGCCTTTTGAATCACAGTCCTCATAAATCCATTTCTGAATCCACTACCCAGCGTGCCATTTCATCTAACCATCATTCATCTACCTCTCATCACCTCATTTCCTAATATCACCTATATACAGCCCTACAAATAACACAACTACCAAATAACACCACCACCCCACAAAACAACCAACCTTCAGATCCTATACCCTACCGATATCGGTCCGTCAATAACCGCCATCGGTTATCAGTAACCGGCATCGGTTATACTGACTAAAACCAGATAATCAGCCTTTCCCCTACCCAGTTCAATGAAGAAATTTAATTGATATCTTACAGTCTTTTGTGTTAATTCATATTAGCAGGGGAACTGACCACCTTCGAAAGGAAGTTTTATATTTCCTGGGCCCAAGGCAGTTTCCTCATTTATTGTCTAATCAAAATCTTGTGGTCTTGTGTTCTTATTTGCAGGTAGTCCTTCCAAGACAAAAAGGAGTTCTTCGCAGTCAGCCTGATCTTTCTCTACGGTACGCGCACACCATCTCGACATTCTAACAGGTATTCCTCCTAGCCCCTAACCCTTATCTATTTCTAAAAGGAACGAAGCAACTCTATTCCCAGACATTCCGAGTGAAACATTTTGGCATGCCCGGTGGGACCCATTTTGGGTTTCTTGTTTCTCTTGCTTATTTTCATTTTAGGAAGCATACTTGCTGTTGCTACTTTTGTTATATATTTCGGTAAAGAATTTGCTCTTGCTTTCCTAGTTTCGCATTAGTGAAAGTCATCTCTCTTGCTTCATCGAACATAATTTTCGATTTGGGTTTAAAACACGTGCATTGCATTCCTGCTTGTTGTTTTTCAATTCTAGTGAACATAGATTAAGTAACAGGTCGTACACGTGGGGGTGATATCCATGGTATTGACAGGAAATTAATCTTACTTTCACTGCACAACACATACCGAATCACTTCACAATTAACACAACAGCTCAAACATCCCCCCTTTTTCCGCGGTATTCCTCCACCCGATTGAGGTAACCTTATAAGCCAAAACAACTTGACATTTCCCCTAAGTCTCTTGTTTAGGATTCTGACATCATTCTACGTCTAAAGGCATAAGCCCACGATAATTAAAATTAACCCTAGGGTTAATCTCTGGATTTGCGTGTGCATCTTGCTTGTTTTTAGTTCTGTTTTCTTTCTCATACTCTGTCTTCTGTGATCAATAATTGGACAAGTATACTAAACGTTGTTAAAAATCAAATTAGCAGCCTTTTTATATCTTGTTAGCCCAGACTTCTTACACCGACATCGGTTACCTGACCAACGTCGGCTATAGTATAACCGACATCGGTTACTAGACCGATATCGGTTACTGTCTTTTCCAATTCCTGACAAACCAGCAACCTACCAATTTTACCAGTCTGAGTTTGTTTCTATTCCTGACAGATTGAAACCCTACTGTGAACTCCTGTCCATGGTTGTTATCACTCGAAAGCAAGCCGCCGCCATGGTTTCACATGCTTGCTCTGTTTCTTTGCCTGAATCACCCCCTTCACATTCTGTGGGGAATCCTACGGATACCAGCGAGGTTCCTAAAATTCCTGTGGGAGATAAGGACTTTGCCAAGTTTCTGGATGCTAATTCTAGCGCTGTACAATACTATTTGTCTCATACCCCTGACCGTACACCTGATGGTCAGCTCCTTGTTGGTATGCCTATTAGTATAGCTGCTCATTTAGCTCCCACTCCGCCTGATAATACCGCCTTGCTTCCTGCATCTCTAGCCCTGTCTCCCAATCCGACGGCTTCAGAGGTTCATACGACTCAGATTGGCTTTCCGTTGGTTAACCTCGGACCCCACATATCATTACCACCAACTGCCCCTACCTCATCTCTCTTGCAGACTGCTCCGTTCATGACTTGCTCTCTGCCACCTATCCACACGAGCTTTCCTTCTCAAGCTCCGCCTACCTTTTCATTCCCATACACGTATCCAGTGACCTCAACATCCTATATGGGACATCCCTATTCGGTTGCCTCAACATATTCATCCTCCACACCTTATCAACACTTAACCCCACCAGGGTCTAGCGGTGGTCCTTGGCCCAATTTGCCTCCGTTTACCACAACCACACCATCATCTCATCCAACTACTGATCTAATTAAACAAATGATGGACAAAATGCAAAACCTGGAGGCTTCTGTTTCAGGAAGTCGTAGCGCCTTGACATACGAGCAAGTTTGTCGGGAGCCCATTCACCCTTCTGTCCCCCTTCATTCATATCCTCCTCAATGGGAGTTGCCGAAATTTACTCGTTTTAATAGTAAAGAGGATCCTCAACAACACTTGCGATCATTTAGACATGCTTGTTATTTGATTGCCCATGATGATGCCTTGTTACTCCGCACCTTTCCCATGTCCTTATCAGGACCTGCCTTGGAGTGGTACAGTGCTTTAACCCAGCACTCAATCTTCTCTTTTAACCAACTAGCCCAATCTTTCTTGGATCATTTCTCCATTAACATTGCCAAGAAAGTATCTATCACCGACCTCTATGCCATCCGACAATTTGAAGACGAATCTATCACAGATTTTGTTGGACGATGGCGGGGCCTTATCAACCAACTTACATATGCCTTGCCTCAAACCGAACTTATCGAACTGTTTACGCGGGCCTGCGCTAAGCACATCTCCCCTACCCTCCAAATTCAAACTTTCCGTACATTCGATGAAGCCTTTACTATGGCTCGAAAACTAGAGATTCGAGCCTTAGAGGAAGAGAAATTGCGGTTGCGTAACAAAAACCCCAATTTCTGAACTCCTGATTCTACCAATAAACCCAATACCACCACTCCTCACACGTCAACTTCTTCTAAATCAAAAGGAGCTGTCACACGCGGTGATGGTCAAATCCCAACCACCGTCTAATACCCCGCCAAAAACCACTTATAAGTATAAAGCAGAACCCATCAACTACACTCCCTTGGGAGAAACATATGGTGTGATATTGGAAAAATTGCTCAAAGCAGGAGCCATTACATTACCTCCTGTTAAACCTCATTCCGGGTTTGATTCCACCTCGCCGCTATACCTTCCTGGTACAAAGAAAATGACTTCTGTAACTTTCACCGTGTAAAAGGACATAGTCATGAAAACTGCAAGATGTTGAAAAACATAGTGCAGGAAATGGTTGACGCAGGGGATATAACCCTCGATAATCCTAATGCCCCTGCCAACCGAAATTTGAAAATCTTCAACAAACCATTCCCGAATCACTCTTCCAACAGTAACATAAACTAGGATATCTTAGCCGAGGAGAGTGTTCATGAGATCCATGCAGTCTTCGATACCCAGCCAAAGCCTCTATCGAGAAAATTTTGAATCAAGCCTCTTCACTAACACAGGAGCCCGAACCTCCTTTACCACCATCAAGCCAAAGTGAAATCATTCCTTTTTACCCATAAAGGAGTTAACTACCCAGACTTCTCTTCCCATCGATGAGTCTTCTTATACCACATCCCTACAAGACTGCGAACGGATGTTATCTAACCTATCTATTTCCCAAATTTCTCCTTCTACCACTCTTGCTGCACAAGAGGAAGGTACGCCACTCCTTTTGACATCCTTAGACGAGTAATCTCTTGCACCGACATCACCAAATTCTTTAACCATGACAGATCCTCTCAAACATGCCCTCCCTACCTATTAGTCCTTCATCGCCTAAATCTTTTCAACAACCGGTTGACCTCTTAACATCTATTGATACAGTGCCTCATTTACCCCCTGTATCACACCCACAGTGGACCGGAATCACAACCCACCTTTCTTCCGTACAAAATTTACAATTCAAACCTGAAGAATGTCATTCTCCAGAAGATAGACGAATCCTATGGGAACGTTTGAGTACTCCCTTATTCTACTCAAATGCAGATGACCGATCCTGATACCTCCACCATATACTCGAAGTGTTTACAGAAGCTTAAAATGCCCATGTTCTCACCTTCACCCCCCTCACCTCTACCAAGTATGCCCCGTCCACTTCTATTAACTTAACCAAATCTTCCCCTACACTTGGGACCTCACCCATACCTAGTCTAACACACCCACCTAAGCGGCTTGATTTATCTAAAAATAAAGCCGTCCACCGCCATTAGGAGACAGACTCAATCTCCTCAAACTATGCCTCTATCACAACTAAAACCATCATCGTCACACCCAACTTCCATATTGGGACCTCATCCCTCCACCTTGCATCAGTATATCGTACCTCCTGTGTTTTCTTCAAAACGACGTACGCCTTCTACACCTATACAGAAATCCCAGGGTATAGTACCACCATCACCCCACGTATTCTGTCCACCTATCAACCCTAAACAAATTCCATCATCAAAAGATTTGTTTTCGGTCACTCCTATTTCCCCATGGTTGTTTTCTGATACCACATCATCGGTGGCCTCATCATCCAATATAGCTTCTGCGCCAAAGAAACCACGTTCAGTGAAAAACACGTGTCAACACCCCTCGACTAAACCACCACCCGTACGAACCAACCACACCCAAACATTACCAAAACCCGTACGAACCAACCACGCCCAAACATTACCAAAACCCGCGCAACCAATACCCTCATCCTCCTCCGATTTTGACCCACTCAAAGGATCTTATGCCAAAATCCTTGCTATGTTGGTGGAGAATGCGACCATTTCCCTACCCCCACTTAGACCTTATGACCCGTCTAAACCTCGACCTATAGGTTATGATGAGTCTAAAATCTGCACTTACCACCGCACACCAGGACATGACGTAGAGGGATGCAAAGCTTTGAAAGCCATACTTCGTCCAGTCACCTCTCCTCAGATAGAAAAGTTAAGAAAGACAACTTACGAAGAGAGAGACCTTTAGTTTCAATTCCCTCTCCTATATCATATGTCCCCGCCTCACCAAGATCTATCATTATTACAACCCCACCTCTTGAAGACCATGAGTTGTCCCAACCATCTTCCTCATCTCAGGTCTACGAAATTAATATGATTAGTGTCGCTACTCGAGGGCAGAAAAACAATGGGAAAGTAAAAGAAAACACGCCTGCGGCACCTCTTTCTTCGTCAACCATCCCGATTGCACCACCACCTAAAGTGGTTATTCGCGGACCCGCTTACCCCATCTCTAATGGAGTTGCCCACCGAACTATGATCAAACAGCTTCAACAATCACCCGTAAAATTGACACTGTATGATCTCATTCAGACTTCTGAATCTCATCGACAAGCTCTCATTGAGATCCTTCAAGGGATAGAGGTTTTACCTAATGAAACCTTGCCTGTTACCTCTATTCTAACACCCAATCATGTTGCTTCACTCACTAAACAACCTATCTCCCCAACCACTTCGGGCTCTGTACAGCAAGCCGCTGCTGTCAGTTTCTCTGAAGATGAAATTATCGACTTTGGTACCGAAGATCCTGACCCTGCTCTTTTTATCTCAGCGTACATTCGAGATATCTGGGTACGTCGTGTTATGATTGATGGGGGGTGCCAGCCTAAATATCATCTCTTCAAAAGCCTTCCAACAAATGAATATCCCTTCCAGTTGCATGTGTGCCAACCCCATCATGTTGCGATCATTCAATGATGCTATTACTTCCACTTTAGGCACCGTGATCCTTAACATTCGTGTAGGACCACGTACTTTACCCGAACTCTTCTATGTCCTTGAGGGAGAGTTCCAATACAATATGTTGTTAGGTCACCCTTGGATCCGGGCTATGGGATGCGTTCCCTCAACATTACATAGATGCATAAAATTTGAGTACGAGGGGAAGTCCTACACCGTAAAAGCTGATCCTCCCCCCTTTAAAACCTGTAATATGTTATACCACCCAAACGATGTGCTTGTACCAATCAAGACACCCGTTCATTCAACCCAACCATCCTCTTCAACTGTGCCTCAACCATCCACCTCAACCAAACCTACGCCTTCAACTGATGAAACTACCGTCGCAAAAACCACTTCCCTTCCCGCAGCTAACATCCCGACCACAGACCCCTTAGTAGATGTTTTTCAGCGCCTTACGCTGGGGGAGTATCGCCTATATAACGTTAGTTCTTTCCATACCCCACAGGAGTACGGACAAGTACATGCCCATCCTAACTATGACCGTCATGTGGGGGAAGTAATCTCCTACGGACCACCTCACTGCCGCACTAACCTAACGTATGGGGGTGTCGACGCGTCTTCCGTTGCCCCTGAGCCTCCTCTTGGTGTGGTTCCTTTCCAATCCGATTTTCAATACCTGACAAATCGTCGCTTCGCCCTCACCTTCTTGACTCGCTGTGCTTGGAAAGGCTTTGGTTTTGGTCTTTATGAACAAGGCCGACATACGCTCATCCCCATCACCACACGCAAACATAATGATCGTAGTGGTCTCAGATTTCCGGAAACACTTACATCGACAGAACCTCGTGACAGTTGCCTTCTGGAAGAGAACGACGTTACCCCTACCAAACCATCATCACCCACTTTGCCATCGTCACCCACTGAGTCGATAGATCACGAATCTATCCCTCCTAACTTTTTTTTTTCATAAATGCTATCTTCATAGGTCCTCTCACTTATCAACGTGATAATGAGCACCCCTCTTCTATTCCCCTTCTATATCCAGACATGATTGAAGAGGACTCCCCTTCAATTAACGTTGTTGAGTGCCAGGATGATGACTCCATCCTCACTTACCTTGGCGCGGATGACTCTTATATTCAACGAGCCTTACCATCTGAAACCCAAACCATGTTGAACGAGTCTACTATGGAAATCAACATCCACACGGAGGAGGATCCTCACATTGTGAAGATCGGACAATCCCTTAACACATCAGAACAAGTCGCCTTTACTACTTTCCTCCGTGCTCGCAACCAAGCTTTCGCTTGGTCCTACGCTGACATGCCAGGAATTGATCCTGACATTGCCATCCATAACATTACACTGAAACCCGATTCCAAGCCAATTAAACAGAAATTGAGAAAAATGCATCCACGCATTGCCCTCTTAGTCAAAGAGGAGCTCCAACGACTCCTTTCTGTTTCCTTCATTCTTGCCTATTGACTATCCTCAATGGATTTCTAACATCGTACCTGTCACTAAAGCGACAGGGGGGACTTCAGATATGCACGGATTTCTGGGATCTTAACCTCGCTTGCCCTAAGGATGACTTCCCCCTACCTAGTATTGACCAACTTGTTGATCTCACTGCAGGCCATGAGATGCTCTCTCTCATGGATGGCTTTTCAGGATACAACCAAATTTTGGTTGCCCCTGCCGATCAACACAAAACTGCCTTCATAACTCCTTGGGGAACCTTCTGTTACCGTGTAATGCCATTCGGCCTTAAGAATGCTGGTGCCACCTATCAGCGGGCTATGACCTACATTTTTCATGACATTATGCACACAATCCTTGAAGATTACGTCGACGATCTTCTTGGCAAGTCTAAACATCGCAGTGAACATCTCGATGTTTTAACCATTATTTTTGATCGCCTGTTACAATATTCTGTCCGTCTTCAACCAAAAAAATGTGTCTTTGGTGTCCTTTCGGGAAAACTTCTTGGCTTTATCGTCTCTTTGCGTGGCATTGAGGTCGACCCATCTAAAGTCAAAGCTATTCTAGAAATGCCCCCACCTACTAATCTCAAACAATTGCGTAGTTTACAAGGTAAGCTTCAATCTATCCGACGTTTCATCTCCCAACTCTCGGATCGATGTCAACCTTTCCATCACCTCCTTAAGAAGGACATTGATTTTCAATGGAGCAAAGAGTGCCACCAAGCCTTTGAAGCTCTCAAAACTTATCTCTTGCAGCCACCCGTGCTTATCCCACCTCAAGACGACCGCCCTTTCTACCTTTACCTTTCCGCCACTGACCACGCTGTAGGGGCCATGCTTGCACATCGTGACTCTGAGAATAGAGAACAAGCCGTTTATTATATAAGTCGTACTTTGGTGGACTATGAGACTAGGTATACACATGTAGAAAAGTTGTGCCTAGCCCTATCATTCGTGGCTACCAAGCTCCGACACTACCTTCTGAATCACAAAACTTTCGTCATCACCAACACGGACCCCATCCATTACATGTATGCCAAACCTCATCTAAACCAACGCATCGCCCGATGGCTCATGCTCCTCGCCGACCTCGACCTTGAGTTCGTCCACCAGAAATCAATCAAAGGACAAACCATCGCAGACCAACTTGCGGAAGCCCCTTTACCTGGGGAACAATTTACCAATTTTACATTCCCCGACGAACTCATCGCCACTCTTTCACTCAAGGAGGAGTCGTATCCAATGACTCTCTTCTTCGATGGATCCAAATGCCAACGCGGTGGAGGAGCCGGCGTTGTTCTTATTCCTCTCGACGCCGAGCCTATGCCTCTTTCATTCCGACTCGATTTCCCTTGCACTAATAATACAGCGGAATACGAGGCCCTTGTTCTGGGTCTCCAGGTTGCGCTGCACTTAGGTATCAAATCTATCAATATTTTTGGCGACTCTCAATTGGTAGTCAATCAAGTTATGGGCATCTACCAATGTAAAAATGAGGAACTTCAAAAATACAAACACTACGTGGATTCGCTTCTAGCCTTATTTACTCACTATTCTATCCAAACCATTCCCCGCTCCACTAACAAATTTGCGGATACTATGGCTTGCTTAGCCTCGCAAATTCCAGCTTCATCAACTGACTCTGACATTTTCGTCTTGGTCCAACAACTCTTTGCCCCATCTTATTCAACCCCGGTTGTTTGTATGATAAATAATGTGTCTGCTAATTCACAGGATACTTGGTATCACCAATTTCACGACTACCTTACAACCTCTGTTCTCCCATCTGACCTTACTAGTACTGGTAAACGTGCTTTTCTTAAACGTGTTTCTCGTTATGTAGTTATGGGGGGACTCCTTTATAAACGTGGCTTTGATGGCATCCTCCTTCGATGTCTCACCGGCGCGGAGGTCACCCATACCATCCAACAGGTCCATGATGGTATTTGTGGTGGACATTTTAGCGGTCTTGCCGTGGCTAAACGAATCCTTCGCCTAGGTTATTATTGGCCTACTCTCAATAATGACTGCCTCGAATATGTTAAGCGTTGTGTCATGTGTCAACAACATGCCAACCTCCAACATACTCCTAGCCATCCGCTACAGGTCGCACGAGATCTTTGGCCTTTCTCACAATGGGGTTTAGACCTTATTGGTGAGATTCATCCCGTCCTCTTCACAACGTCACCGATGGATTATCACAGCAACCGAATATTACACAAAATGGGTGGAGGCTATTCCACTCATTTCAACTAAAAAAGAAAAAATTGTAGAGTTCATTAACCACCACATTATTTGTCGTTTTGGTGTTCCTCATCGCCTGATAACAGATAATGGAAAATCTTTCAAAAACAAGTTGTTGCAAGACCTTTGCGACAACTTTGGCATCAAACTTAGCTTCTCATCACCCTACTATCCACAAGCAAATGGACAAGCCGAATCCTCTAATAAAACACTAACCAAAATCCTCATGAAAGTTGTCAATGAATCCGGCAGAAATTGGCATGATCACATCCCCTTTGCCCTTTGGGCTTATCGTACTAGTATTCGTACCTCCACTAATGCCACACCTTTTTCTTTGGTATACGGTACCGAGGCTGTTTTGCCTCTCGAAATACAAATACCCTCCCTTAGAATATCTCTTCAGGATATTCTCACCAACGATGATTTCCGCCAAGAGCGGTTAGCCCAATTGGAGCTTCTTGACGAACGTCGTCTTACAGCTCTTGATCACCTTCAAATCTATCAAAAACGCATCAAACGTGCTTATGATAAGCGACTTCATGAGCGTACCTTTAAGGTTGGTGATCTTGTCCTCAAAGAGAATCAACATGTCACCAAACTAGAAAAGAGCAAACGTGGAAAATTTGCTCCCAATTGGATTGGGCCTTATATAATCACTCACACCTATGGATCAGGCACTTATCGTTTAGTTTCGCTTAATGGTAAACCTGAGCCTGAGCCCCTTAATGCCTTGCATCTTCGACCATTCTACTATTGAATTTAGTGTTATATCACTTCTTATCTACCTACTGCTCGTCCCTTGAGCTCATTTACCGCTACATACACTTTGTTTTCCTACACCTCATAATAAAAATCAAGCTCACATAGTTTGATTCTCACCTCCCCTCAAACGATGCCTTCCCCTTTTTAGTCTAGTCCATGACTTCAAAGTATTAAAATAAGCCGTACCTTCTTATGGGATTTTCTTGAGTCAAACTTCCTACTAAACTAGATGCTTCACGCCAAAAGAACATCTAGTCTATCTAAATTATATATAGACTGCTCCCTCGAAGGACAGCTATATGCCGAATTATTGCTGCTATTATATATAGACTGCTCCCTTGAAGGACAGCTCCCCCGAAAGGACAGCTATGCACTAAAATCATATCTGCTACTATAAATAGACTGCTCCCTCGAAGGACAGCTATACACAGTCAGCCTTTATCAGAAGCTTCTCGCATTGATCAGCTTTGTGAAGACCTCAAGAATAATACAATCAATATCCCTTGTAGACTTCCCGCATCGATCAGTCTACATTCAATAAAATAAAATCCTCATTCAAAAGAACTTTTGAGTCATGGACTTGTCTATTTAGGGTAGGTTCTCTTTCGTCAGAACACTCACTTTGTAATGAGTTCTCCGTACCTCAACTATACCATTCACCTCACCTCACCATTTATTCAACTCAAGGGACGTGTCGTACACCTGATAGGTTGTGATCATACAACTCTTTTCACCTATTGACTTCTCGTCTATGCACCGGTACCTAGGGCTTCAAGTGCATTCTATGTTGTGTGGTTTGTTTTGCTCTTTTCACCTACGGAGCAATCTTTCCTTTTTTGCCTCGCATCTAGGATTGTGTGTTGATCTTAATCAGGACATGGTTCCCTACCACTCGGGTAGGCTAACTTTCACTTCTCTTGTACCTTTTACAACGTCACCAATTCGTTACCAACACCATCAACCTTACCTTACCAATATTACTATCAATACCTTTACCAACCAACCAATCGCCTAACCATACCTAAATTGCCTGAATTCACCTCTCCCTGGTCCTAAGGGAGAACTACATCGGTCTGAGGCCCTTCCTTGCTTTGTGCAATGGGCTATGTAGGCAGCACTTAGGAGACATGGGGTCTCCCAAGGTTAGCTCGACCATCCCCTACCATAACCTATCATGTGTGGTAAATATAAATATTTTTGTGTATTTCTATTTCATCACATTCCTCTTTATCCTTTTTTCAAAACACCGAAAATCAAAACAAAACATTCTTATTATTATCGTAACTCAAATCAACATACATATCTCAGTTTTATTTAGATGTTAAACAAATACATCTTCTCTATCATCGACACGCAGGTCGGTACTCTTATTTATTCTTATACCTTGCTAACATTTATTTAGACCCTCACGCCTCATCCCGAACCCAGGTGATGATCGTGATCGTCGACGCCTTTCGCCAGGCCTCTCTGTCCTCAAAGGTACCACGGCTATTGGTACCCAAGCCCACTGATCTGCCAATCTCTCCTGTAACATATGAATACGCCCTCTCGCATGGAGGATCTCCAGCCTCTAGTCTCTCCACCCGTGACTCCGCAACCACTAACAATCCTCTTGCCTCATTCACCTGCGTTTGGAGCTGCTGAACTAAACTCTGTAGACGATCTCTCTCTGCTGTAATCACAGCTATGTCAGGGACGATCACGTACACCTCGCAGCTCTGCTACCCACCATAATCTATAGGCCTCTGTCGTTCCTGCATCCATTACCCTGCGATCGGCTGCTATCTCCTCTGGCCCTTCTGGAGGTGTTGGCCAGGGAGGTGAGAATGCTGCCTCGGCATCGATCCTCATATATGGTCTATAAGCCTGCGGTATGTCTTGCACCAATCCAAATTGTCACCGCACGCGATCTATAGGAATCCTCTCATACTCACCTGGCCTGTGCCCTGCGATCCACCTCAATCGCTCTACACCCCTCAACTCCTCAGCTATATTCTCTGTTACCATATAGTTCCCGTAAGGCCTCCAACAGATATCCGCAATCGTCACCCTCTCCCATACCTGCCTGTAATACTCAATGTCACCCGTCACGGCCTGAGATCTTGCCTCTTGTTCTGTCTGGACCCATCGTCTGAATCCCAACCTCTGTACTCCGGTCTCTCCTGACTGGATGGGTCGGCCTATTGGTCGCACACAAACAATGTGCTCATAGGCCCAACAGTGTAATAAGTATGAACAATCCAGCGTCGTTCCTGTGATTTCACCTACAAGCCCATAGACCCCTGTATAGCTCTGCCAAATATGCAGGTGCCCATGCAAAAGTCACGTTCCTTTCTATCATCTCCCAAATAACACACATCAATGCCTTTGGAAATCTTCCCCCATCCACCCTCGGTAATGCGTAATACCCTACCGCTATCATTAATATCACTGCTAACCTTGTCTCCTCAGGGTGTGCTGCATACATTATCCCATATGTGAATGACAAACCTCGCTGTGTTAAATCTCGTGCGTATGGACCAAATACTACTGTTATCGCTCCCCGTGCCACGCTAGGTAATGCCTGATATACTGGTTTTCCTGTAATTGGGAGTCTCAAAATACGGAACACATCTTCCAATGTTACTGTCATTTCCCCTGTTGGCAGATAGAAGGTATTTGTCTCAGGATTCCATCTCTCAATCAACGCCTGCAACATAGCATGGTTACGTGCAATTCGTGAATAATAGCGGATTCCACTTAACCCCAAACGATTTATCAACATCCATTCAGCTGGTGTTACATCCGCTCGGATTCGTGACAACAGCGCTGGTACACTATCATTCATCCTTAGCCCTGCCTCTGCCTGCATACGTCACAAAAACCAATAACTGTTCAATAAATCAAATCACCACGGGTTTTTTTTTTTCTCACATTCTGGAAGTTCCTCCAGTAACCGGTACTAGTTATAAGTAACCGCTATCGGTTTAGTAACCGATATCGGTTATCCCTAACCGGTATCGGTCACTGTCAATTATATGCACCTTGCCTAAAAATAACCACCTACGACAAAACATTGATCGTTTATTCCGCTCGGTATACACAGACATACCTGAAAACCCCCGATTATCTACCCCATAACACTCACCTCATCTATAACCCTTGCTATCATGTTTTCTTTCTCATATCTACCCACTTACTCTCCCTCAGCTTATTCCCAAAACATGCAGTAGTCAAATCACAAACAAAACGTTACCTCTTGGGTTGCAGTAGCTTGAGGTGGCCCTTGTCTTCCCTCTTGTCCCTGCCTGCTGGATGTTTCTCCTCGTCCTGCCATTATCACCACCTTTTTCAAACCTACCTTTCTGTCTTCTGAATCTCAGATCACAATCACTTTCCCTGTCTCTTTACTCCTAATCACTCAAATCTCTCATGCAATTACATGTCCCAGTCGTCAAAACAGCGTCACATTCACGTATTTAACTTCTTGCATGGCTCTCAAAATTAGAACTTAAGTTGCCACCTACGCCTTTTTTATTTTTAGAAAAATCTCATTTTCTAAATAACCGGTATCGGTTATGTAACCGATATCGGTCTATACTAACTACCGACATCGGTTATGTAACCGATATCGGTTATACACCTGCCTTTTTGAAACATGGTTCTTTTCTTCATTTTTTACCTAATTTTTGTCACGCCCGCCCTTTTTCCTGCATAAAAACACCATTATCCATATTTCTCCATCCACCACACATATCATTACAATTTCATTAACATCGTCTATTTTACAAAAACACACAAACCATCAACTAAGGATATCAAAAAATTATTAATCTATACATCATTTGGATACAGCTCATCAGATACATATATAACAATGTCACAAAACCAGCACCAAAACATGCAACATTTCCTCATATAACATGCCATCCATATATACGTACAAAAGACATCAACATCATCCATATATCAACATGTCAATTAAACTCATCATACATTCTATATATCACAAACCATTGACGAAATACTTAAAAACATTTTGAACACCGCATGTGGATCAAAACATCATCTATATATATATATATATATATATATATATATACAAGTTTTCAAATATACAATGTGCCCTGCATCGGGGCCTCTGTGATCTCATCATCCAACAAAGCCGGCACGCAGGCCGCAATAACTATCAATAATCTCGACTCGGCTCGCAGGCCGGTCCCTCATATCAAAAATATACTCGGCTCGCAGGCCGGTATACAACTATACAACCCGTACTCGGCTCGCAGGCCGGTATACAATAAATGAATGAATGAATAAATGAGTAATATGTAGGCACGCAGGCCTCTATAAACATAACCGGTTCGCAGACCGGTGCCCATATCCAATATACAAATACAAAAACCATGTCGGGCTCCCTCAGCTCTCCCCACCGCCCTCAGCACCTCTCCCCGCTGGTCCCTGTGGTGCCTCTCGCCTCCTACCTGTCACAGACACGCCGGCTGTGGCTGCACCTCCCTGAGATCTTTGGCTGTGAGAGGTCTCTGCTCTATGAGCTGCATAAGGCTGATACTCAACTCCGGTACCATCAAGAATATCCTGATAGTATCGGGCCTCCACTCTAACCTCCATATAGTGCTCTCGAGCCACTGAAGGAGCTGGGGCTGGTCCCCTGGCACCTAATACTAATGCCCCCTGAGCCTGTGCTGGTGCCCGCTGCTGGTGCCTATGGCCGCGGTGGTACCGGTACCTGTGCTACTGCTGGTACTGCTGCCTGTACCTGTACCTGCACCTGTGGCTATGCTGCTGGTGGTGGTGCTGCCTGTGCCTGTACCTGAGCCTGGGCTAGCTGCCCCTGTAAGACCCCTATCTGTGCCTGCGCTAGCAGCAAGCTGCCCCTGTAAGAGCTGCACCTGACCCCTGAGCTGATCTCTCTCTGCCGTCACAGCTGCCAAGTCTGGCTGTGCAGGCTGTGCTACCCTCGCCGCTCTCTGACCAGCCCACCACACCATGTATGCTCCTGTACAACCAGCATCATCTACTGTGTCATCTGCTGGCCTCTCAGCAACCCAATCTAGATCCAAGGGCTGTGGTGCAGGCAGTGGGGCCTCTACATCATCCCTCCTATACTGAGGGAAGGGAGGTGGCTCGTCCTGTCGCAGCCCCATCTGCCTGCGTACCCTCTCTAGGGGTATCCTCTCGTACTCTCCCGGCCTCCGTCCTGCTATCCAGAATGTGTACTGGATCAGACGCAACTGTAAGCGGGCTCCTCCGTGAGGGTGATGACCTCTGTAAGGTCTCCATACAATATCTACCGCTGTCAGGCCCTCTAATAAATGCCTGTAGTAGGCAACGTCTCTCCCCGCAAGCACTGCTCGTGGCTGCCCCACGACTCCCAACCACCTCTGAAAGCCGTATCTGTATATAACCTGTGGCCCTGGCTGCTGGGGCAGCCCTACTGGTCTGATGCATATGATGTGCTCATATGCCCAACAGTGAAGTAAAAAAGTCGAACAAATACCAAATCGCCGCATCCGGTGATAACCCCAGAGCTCTCTGTATAGCTGCACCAGATACACTGGTGCCCACGCATAGCAAGTATGCTCCTCCACCATCTCAAGCAACACCCCCATCAATGCTCATGGAAAGCGGCCTCCCTCTGAGTCCGGGAGGGCGAAGCAGGTGATCCCAATCATCATCAGCACAGCCAGTCGTGTCTCATGTCGGTGCACACGGTACATGTCACCATACCCGATACTCGCGCTGTGATAGGTAAGTCACGCGGCTGCATCTCCAAAAACCTGCAGGATGCTGTCCATCGCTGTCTCCGAATCTACCTGGAAGACTGCCTCTCCCTCGATCGGCAGTCGAAGGATGCGATACACATCCTCTAATGTGATGGTCATCTCTCCGGTCGGGAGATGGAACACATTGGTCGCCGGATCCCATCTCTCGATGAGGGCGACCATCAGGCTGTGATCTCTATCAATAGCTCTGTATCGCTGGACTCCGCCGAGTCCCACCTCGCGCATGATCGCCCAATGAGCCGCAGATACGTGTGGCCGCATCCGCACCAACAGCGGGGGGCATCCTATCCCGCATCGTCAACTGCTGACGTGCCTGCAAAACCAACCCACATCCTTAGACCTACTCTTTATCACAACATCTACTTTACCCTCTAAACCCCCTTTTATCCCCCCGACCACACCCCAACTCTATACCACCCCCCTCTAGCAACCTAAAACCTTCAACCCCTACCACCCAAAGCCCAAAACCCACCCAACCCCAACCCATACAAATCCCATATACTACCCATAACTCAACCCACCCAAACCAAACCTACCCGACCCAAAGCCCAAAATCTACCCAAAACCTCTACCCCAACCCAACAAATCCCAACCCAACAAACCCAACCAAACCCACCCCACCCACTCACCCCACCCAAAACAAACCAACCCAAAACCAAACCCACCCACACACAAACACCCCAAAACACACCAACCCAAAACCCAAACCCACCCAACCCCAAACCCAAAACCAAACCCACCCCACCCAAAACAAACCCCACCCACCCCCAAAACACACCACAAAACAAGCCCAACCCAAACCCAAACCCACCCAACCCAAAAAAACAAAACAAACCGGCACAAACCCAACCCGACATATACGACCGACGCTAGTCCATCCCAATGCACCCTGTCCACACAATTTGCGACCGATGCCGGTCGCTTAGCAACCGACATCGGTCGCTGTATTTTACCGGAGCCGAACCCCCACGCGGCCCCCCCCCACCCACATTTTTGCATTTTTCTACTTATCTACCCACCCAAACACCCTACCTACCCACCCAGCCACCTTGCCCTATTGTACCCATCTATCCTCTTCGTTTTTCAAATTACGTCCATTTACTCATTATTTCCTAAAACCCACCCCCAATTTAGCTTAACACCCAAATGCAAAAATATAAAGAGTTCTGAACCTACCCGAACGATGACCATCGTCGTGGTGGGATGGGTGGTGGTGGTCTAGCTGGTCCAGCCCCTCCTGCTCCTCATGCCCCAATAGCTCCAATTCTGATCCCATCTAATCCTGCTTCCTCCTCCTCACTCGGGCCCGCAAATAACTCACTCCTCTAGCAAACGTCCACCTCACTCATTAAAACCTCCAAAACATGTCAAATTCAAATTAATTTGGTTTTCTAAATAACACCAATGACAAGCCCTTTTTTATAGGTTTTTCGCCCTTAACCGATATCGGTCCCTTAACCGATATCGGTCATGTAGAATCGACACCCACCTAACCCAAAACAAAACAAACCCAAACCCAAAACCAAACCCACCCCACCCAAAACAAACCCCACCCACACCCCAAAACACATCAACACAAAACAAGCCCAACCCAAACCCAAACCCACCCAACCCCAAAAAACAAAACAAACCCACACAAACCCAACCCGATGCCCCGGCCGATATACGACTGACTGCCGGTCCATCCCAACGCACCCTATCCACACAATTTGTGACCGATGTCGGTCGCTTAGCAACCGACATAGCTCGCTGTATTTTACCGGAGCTGAACCCCCGCAATGCGGCCCCCCCACCCACATTTTTGCATTTTTCTACTTATCTACCCCACCCAAACACCCGTAAAAACCTACCCACCCCAGCCGCCTTGCCCTATTTTACCCATCTATCCTCTTCGTTTTTCAAATTACGTCCATTTACTCATTATTTCCTAAAACATGTACATTCCTACCCAAACCCCCAATTTAGCTTAATACCATTCAAATGCACAAAATAAAGAGTTCTGAACCTACCCTAACGACGACACGGTCGTCGTGGTGGGATGGGTGGTGGTGGTCCTAGCTGGTCCAACCCCTCCTACTCCTCATGCCTGTGCCATAGCTCCAATTCTGATCTACTGGGTCCCCGGCCAATCAACTACTGCCTCCTCCTCACTCGGGCCCGCAAACAACTCACTCCTCTAGCAAAATAGCTCCACCTCACTCAATAAAACCTCCAATCTCAACTCTCCACATCAGACAAATCAATTTGGTTTTTCAAATAACATAAGTGACAATGACAAGCCATATTTTTCTTTTTATAGGTTTTTCACCCTTAACCGATATCGGTTTCATTTTGCCCCTAATGAACCGGTATCGGTCCCTTAACCGATATCGGTCATGTAGAATCGACATCCCAAGTTTTTTCTTCCAACTTTCCCCCAATTTTTTGCCCTTATTTACCATTTGCCCCTTTTTAACCACATATCGCCTATATCCACCTTTACTGAACACCAACCTATTCCACCCAAGGCCTCAACCTACCTATTCGGCCCGACCCACGGCCTTAACCTACCTATTCGGCCCGACCCAAGGCCTCAACCTACCTATTCGGCCCGACCCAAGGCCTCAACCTACCTATTCGGCCCGACCCAAGGCCTCAACCTACCTATTCGGCCCGACCCAAGGCCTCAACCTACCTAACCGCCCGACCTAAGGCCTCAACCTACCTATTCAGCCCGACCCAAGGCCTCAACCTACCTATACGGCCCGCCCCAAGGCCTCAACCTACCTATTCGGCCCGACCCACGGCCTCACCCTAACCATTTGGCCCGACCCAAAGCCTCAACCTACCCCCCCGGCCCGAGCCAAGGCCGCAACCCAACAACCTGGCCTGACCCATGGCCGTACCACCTCAATACCTTACCTAAAATCAACACCATACACTTTTATCCACCCATCCTGTAGTTTTTTGTTCAATCGAGCTCACCTGTTTGTGTTTTAGCATGATTAGGGTCCTTGACTTGATCTGTCGACCAACTTTGCCTAGACCTAGACCGTGACGTTTATCTCAACCAAACCAACCATTTGGTACTTGCCGAACATGCCTAAACGTTCCTGTACCTTACCTGTTATATACCCTGGAGCTACTTCCTATGCCTTGGATACCAGGATTATATCACCCTTGTTTGGATAAACTATCGACCTTTGCCTATGCACTGCTGGTTTTGCTCGTCAAATCATGTACCCTAGTCGTACGATTGCATTTCAACATGCGTCTGCTTCCTTGGACCTACCCCACCACCTTACCATCCCCTCTACACCATTTACCCTTTATCAACCCTATCCCTGATTTCACATTCTCTCAATCTGTGATAGATTTGAGGGGGATTACCTATACCCTTAACAACGGAAACCACTTCATATTATTGTCCGTGCAGCTTTACAAAACAAGCTACACGACAATAAGGGGCTAATGTAGACACCAAATTTGTGTCTTACGACCCCTTGTGACCCGTATCTCATCTCGCAATATAACCTCATCACCTAAACCTTACACAATTATTTATTAATTACCTTGTAATGGATAAATCCACATCACCTTACCTGCCACCTCATTTTGCCACTTCATCATGACCTAGCCCTAACCCTAAACTAACCTAATTAAGACCCATAACTTGGTCCACACCTACACCCATAACTAATGACCCCTTTCTCGCACCCAAAACCGACCTTCTAGTCATTTGACCAAGCCCGCAACTGATCTCTCGGGAGAAAAGCAAGGAAGGTGGGCTATTTTACTAAAAATAGCCTACTTGTTCCTTACCGATGCCAGTTCCTACTCAACCGCCGTCGGTTACGTAACCGCCATCGGCTCCCTGTAAATGGACTCCCCAAAACCAAAATCAAGGTGGTGGAAGGGATTTTGAATCAAGAGAAATCATTGGGAGTGATCAACAGAGTCCAGATCTTCACTTGACCGAGCAAAGACAAGTGAAGAAACCAGAAGCATTTGCAGCAAAGGAGATCAACTTGCATCTTCGTCAAAACTAGTAAGTCACATCTTGCATGTCTTCTGTTATAACATTTCTTATGCATTTTGAATCACAGTCCTCATAAATCAATTTCTGAATCCACTACCCAGCGTGCCATTTCATCTAACCATCATTCATCTACCTCTCATCACCTCATTTCTTAATATCACCCATTTACAGCCTTACAAATAACACAACTACCAAATAACACCACCACCCCACAAAACAACTAACCTTTAGATCCTAGACTCTACCGATATCGGTCATCAGTAACCGCCATCGGTTATCAATAACCGGCATCAGTCATACTGACTATAACCAATAACCAGCCTTTCCCCTACCCAGTTCAACAAAGCAATTTAATTGATATCTTATAGTCTTTTGTGTTAATTCATATTAGCAGGGGAACTGACCACCTTCGAAAGGAATTTTTATATTTCCTGGGCCCAAGGCAGTTTCCTCATTTATTGTCTAATTAAAATCTTGTGGTTTTGTGTTCTTATTTGCAGGTAGTCCTTCCAAGACAAAAAGGAGTTCTTCGCAGTCAGCCTGATCTTTCTCTACGGTACGCGCACATCATCTCGACATTCTACAGGTATTCCTCCTAGCCCCAACCCTTATCTGTTTCTAAAAGGAATGAAACATTCCGAGTGAAACACATTCAAAACACAACCATTCTTATAATTATCATAACTTAAATCAACATACATATTCAATTTTATTTAGATGTTAAACAAATACATCTTCTCTATCATCGATGCGCAGGTCGACATCCTTATTTATTCTTATATTCCTATGAAATTCACTTAGAACCCTTGTGCCTCCACCCGAATCAGGTGGTGATCATGATCATCGATGTCACTCACTTGGCCTCTCCATCCTAAAAGTTTCCACTGCTATTGGTTCCTCCCACGGATCCGCCAACATCTCCTGTAACATACGAATACATCCTCTTGCATGGAGGAATCTTGCCTCTAGTCTCTCCACTCATGACTCTGCAACCACTAACAATCTCGTTGTCTCATTCACCCACGTTTGGAGCTAATGAACTAAATCCTGCAGACGATCTCTCTCCGCTGTAATCATAGCTATGTCAGGATGATCACGCACACCTCGCAGCTCTGCTACCCACCATAATCTATAGACCTCTGTCGCTCCTGCATCCATTACCCTGTAATCAACTGCTATCTCCTCAGGCCCTTTTGGAGGTGTTGGCTGAGGAGGTGAGAATTCTGCCTCAGCGTCGATCCTCATGTATGGTCTATAAGCCATAGGTATATCCTGCACAAATCCAAATTGTCCCAGCATGTGATCTAGAGGAATCCTCTTGTATTCACCTAGCCTATGCCCTGCGATCCACCTCAATCGCTCTACACCCCTCAAATCCTCAAAAATGTTCTCTATCACCATATAGTTCCCGTAAGGCATCCAAAAAATATCCGCAATTGTTACCATCTCCCATACCTGCCTATAATACTCGATGTCATCTATCACGGCCTGGGATCTCGCCTCTTGTTCTGTCTGGACCCATCGTCTGAATCCCAACCTCTGCACTCCTGTCTCTCCCAACTGGATGGGTCAGCCTATCAGTCACACACAAACAATGTGCTCATAGGCCCAACAATGTAATAAGTATGAACAATCCAGTGTCGTCCTATGTTTTCTCCTGCAAGCCCATAAACCCCTGTATAACTCCGCTAAATATGCAGGTGCCCATGCGAAAGTCATGCTCCTTTCTATCATTTCCCAAATAACACTCATCAATACTTTTGGAAATCTTCCCCCCTCCGCCCTTGGTAATGCATAATACCCCACTGCTATCATTAATACCACTGCCAACCTTGTTTCCTCAGGGTGTGTTGCATACATTGTACCATAAGTGAATGTCAAACCTCGCTGTGCCAACTCTCGTGCAGTTGCACCAAATACTGCTGTTATCACTCCCCACCCTGCGCTAGGCAACGCCTGATACACCGGTCTTCCTGTAATTGGGAGCCTCAAAATTCTAAACACATCTTCCAATGTCACTGTTATCTCCCCTGTTGGTAGATAGAAGGTATTCTTTTTTGGGTTCCATCTCTCAATCAGCGCCTGCAACATAGCATGATTGCATGCAATTTGTGAATAATAGCAAATTCCACTTAGCCCCACACGGTTTATCAATGCCCATTCAATTGGTGTTACATCCGCTCAGATTCGTGACAACAAAGCTGGCACAGTATCATTCATCCTTAACCCTGCCTCCGCCTGCATACATCAAAATGACACACAACCATTTAATAAATCAAACCCCCAAGGGTTTTTTCTCACATTCTGGAAATTCCTACAGTAACCGGTATCGGTTATACCGGTTTACTAACCGATACCGGTTATCTCTAAACGATACCGGTCACTATAAAAATATACAGCCTGCTTAAAAACATACACCTACGATAATTATTTTGCTCATTTACTCCTCTCTATACCTATAAACATATGTAAACACCCTGCTTACCTACCCCATAACACTCACTCTATCCCAAACCCTTACCTATCACCTTTTCTTTCTCATCTCTACCCTCTTACCTTCTCTCATCCTATTCATCAAAACATGCAAGAATTAAAATACAACCAAACCGTTTACCTCTTGGGATGTAGTAGCTTGGGGTGGAACTTATCTTCCCTCTCGTCCCTGCCTACTGGATGCTTCTCCTCGTTCAGCCATGTTCACCACCCTCTTCAAATATAATTTGTCTTTCTAACTTCTTAATCTCATCCCACACTCACTTCACCTGTCTCTTTCCTCCTTATCACTCAATTATTTCATGCAATTACCTGTATTTGTCGTCAAACAGTGTCGCATTTGTCTATTTAACTTGTTGCATGACTCTAAAAATAAGAAATCTAAAAATACGACCTTAAGTTGCCGCCCAAGCTTTTCTATTTTTAGAAAAGCTTGTTTTTGTATAACCGGTATCGGTTACCTAACCGATATCGGTCTACAATCTACCAACGTCGGTTAGCTAACCGATATCGGTCACATGCCTCCTTTTTCTTAAATTTGGGCCTTTTCTTTATTTTTTTGCAAATTTTTGTAGCGCCCGCCTCTTTTTCCTGCATAACAACACCATTATCAATATTTTTCATCAAAATCACATCAATATCTCATCACAATTTCATCAACATCATCTACCTTCAATACAACAACCATAAAAAAAAATACATACGACATTTTAATATATACACCATTTGGATTTAACTCATCATCTACATACATTCCATTTCAAAAACAATCGACAAAACACATAAAACATTTTATACACAGCATGTGGATCAAAACCATCATCTCTATATATATCAATATTTCAAATATACAACTTGCCTTGCATGGGGGCCTCTGTGATATCAAAATAATAAAAAGCCGGCACACAGGCCGCAATCACTGTCAAAATCCCGACTCGGCTCACAGGGTGGTCTCTCATGTCAAAAATATACTCGGCTCGCAGGCCGGTATCAACTATACAACCTGTACTCGGCTCGCAGACC
This sequence comes from Taxus chinensis, assembly GCA_019776745.2. Lineage (NCBI taxonomy): Eukaryota > Viridiplantae > Streptophyta > Pinopsida > Cupressales > Taxaceae > Taxus > Taxus chinensis. The sequence continues at coordinate 938,533,102 of CM034147.1, read as the reverse complement.
GGTATATACAACAAAAATGAATAAAAGAATCATATGTGGGCGTGTAGGCCTCTATATACATAACCAGTTTGCAGACCGGTGTCTCTATCCAATATCCAAAACACCTATCTCCTCTACAGGGATACCTTAGCTCTCTCCACTACCCTCGACCTATCTCCTTGTTGGTCCCTGTGCTGCCTCTCGCCTCCTCCCTGTAACGGACCCACCGGCTGTGGCTGCACCCCCCTGGGATCTCTGGCTCCGTGAGGTCTCGGCTATGTGTGTCGTATATGGCTTGTAATCATCCCCGGTACCATCAAGGACATCCTGATAATACCGGGCCTCCGTTCTCACCTCCATATAGTGGGCCCGTGCCACCATGGCTGCTGGGGCTGGTCCCCCGACTCCTAATAACAGTGGCCCCTGCCCTGCCGGTGCACCTTGTGCCTATAGAGGTATCTGTACCTGTGCCTGTGGCTGTGCCGCTACCTATGGTGGTGCCTGTGGCTGTACTGTGCCTGTGCCTATACCTGTACCTGTGCCTGGGCTAACTTCCCCTGTAATACCCCGATCTGTGCCTGTGTAGCAGCAAGTTACCCCTGTAATAACTTCACCTGTCCTAGGAGGTGGTCCCTCTCTACTGTAACAACTGCCAAATCTGGCTGTGCGGGATATGCTATCCTAGCTGCTCTCTGACCTGCCCACCAAACCAAAAATGAACCTGTACACCCGGCGTCATCCACTGTATCATTGGCCATCCTCTCTGCTACCTAATCTGGGTCAACGGGCTATGGAGCTAGCAGTGGGGCCTCTACATTATCCCTCTGGTACTGTGGGAAGGGAGGTGGCTCATCCTGTCGCAGCCCCAACTGCCATTGTACCCTCTCTAAGGGTATCTGCTCACACTCTCCCGGCCTCCGTCCTACTATCCAGAAAGTATACTGGATCCAACGCATCTGTGCTCGGGCTCCTCCTCAGGGCTGATGGCCTCTATAAGGCCTCCATACAATATCTAATGCGGTCAAGCCCTCTAGCATATGACGGTAGTAAGCTACATCCCATCCTGTGAGCACCGCTCATGGCTGGCCCACGACCCCCAACCACCTTTGAAAACCATACCTGTATATAACCTGTGGCCTTGGCTACTGGGGCAGCCCTACTAGTCGAATACATATGATGTGCTCATATGCCCAGCAGTGTAACAAAAATGTGGAACAAATCCCAAATCGCCTCATCTGGTGATAAGCCCACAGCTCTCTGTATAGCTACACCGGGTATACTGGTGCCCAGGCATAACACGTATGCTCCTGCACCATCTCGTGCAGCACCCCCATGAAAGCCCATGGGAAGCGGTCTCCCTTTAAGTCCGGGAGGGTGAAGCAGGTGATACCTATCATCATCAGCACAGAAATCCGTGTCTCATGTCTGTGGGCGTGATACATGTCCCCATAGGTAATGCTCATGCTATGATAAGTCAATAATGTGGCTGCATCCCCAAATACCTACAGAATGCTTTCCATAGCCATCTTCGCATCTACCTGGAATATTTCCTCCCCTACGATTGGCAGTCTCAGGATACGATACACATCCTCTAGGGTAATAGTCATCTCTCCAGTCGGGAGATGGAAAACATTGGTTTCTGGATCCCATCTCTCGATGAGGGCAACCATAAGGTTGTGGTCCCTCTCCACAGCCCTATACCATTGGACTCCACTGAGTCCCACCTCGTGCATAATGGCCCAATGCATTGTGGAAACATGTGGCCACATCTGTCTCAATAGCGGGGGCATCTGATCCCGCATAGTCAGCTGCTGACGTGCCTACACAAATAACCCACTTCATTAGACCTACCCTTTACAACAACAATTACTTTAACCCTCTATACCCCCTTTTACCCACCCAACCACACCCCGACTCTATAACACACACCTACACCCACCTATTTTACCCTAAAAACATCTATGCTACCCCCTTTCCTTATCTCACACCCTACCTATCACCCCGATCTACTCTTGCCATCTAACTATGCCCCTACCAATTTAACACCTCCTCATTCATACCCAACACCTAATCTATTCTAACCGCACCAACCACACAATCGCCCCATTACCCCCCCCACCAATCACCTTTCCTATCAACCTCTACCCCCTCCCTCTTCACCCCCAAAACACAAAACCCAACAATAAACACAACACCCAACAATAAACACAATATAAAACACAAAACCCAAAACACAAATAACAAAACACCAAAACAACAACCCACACAACAACCAAAAACCCAAAACAACAACAAAACCAAACCAAAAAATAAATAATCCTAGCTAATGACCGGTACCGGTCACCCATGACCGCCACCGGTCCCCTCCAGCACATGGTATACACCAGCGCCGGTCGACATACGACCAACGCCGGTCCACCCACAACCTAAATTCCCTAAAAAATTCATGACCGATGCCGGTCGCCTAGTGACCGACATCGGTCATTGTCCTTGGCCGGAGCCGAACCTGACGTGGCCCCCCCAAACCCATTTTTTGCCTATTACTCCCCTTTTACCCATTGAAAAACCCTAAAAACCTACCCACCCTACCGTTTTAGCCTAACTAACCCACCTACCCTCTCCATTTTTCAAACCACTTCAATTTATTCATTATTTTATTAAAAACTTGGATTCCTACCCAAAACCCAAATCTAGCTTAACAACATTAAATTCACATAATGAGAGGTTTTGAACCTACCGGTACAACTACACGTCGTCGTGGTGGGATAGGTGGTGGTGGTCCAGCTGGTCCAGCACCTCCTACTCCTCCTGGCTGTGCCATGGCTATAAATCTCCTCTGCTGGGTCCACCAATCAAATTTTGCCTCCTACTCACTGGGGTCTACCAAACACTCACTTCTCCACTCAAATAATGCCACCTCAGCCGACAATCTCAACAATACCACTAAAACACCTCAGATAACTAAATGTGGGTTTCAAATTGACAATGTGACAATGACAAGCCGTATTTTTTCTTTTTATAGGTTTGTCACCTATAACCGATATCGGTTATATTATGCCCTAAAGAACCAGTATCGGTCATCTAACCGATACCGGTCATAGCTGATCGATATCGGTTTAATCCCTATTTTACCATAATTTTTGCCCTTATTCACTAATCTCCCTTTCTCACCACATCGCCTATACCCTCCTTTGCTAAATAGCCTTTTTTGACTCCATTGGCCTAATTCAAGGCCGTATCCAACCAATCTAGCCCGACCCAAGGCCGTAACCAACCATTTGGCCCAACCCAAGGCCGCAACCAACCATTTGGATCGACCCAAGGCCGCAACCAACCATTTAGCCCGACCCAAAGCCGCACCCAACCAATTTGGCCCGACCCAAGGCCGTAACCAACCAATTTGGCCCGACCCAAGGCCGCAACCAACCATTTGGCCTGACCCAAGGCCACCACCAACCATTTGGCCTGACCCAAGGCCACACCCAACCAATTTGGCCCGACCCAAGGCCGCAACCAACCAATCAGGCCTGACCCATGGCCCTCACTAGTTAATCGGCCTAACCCAAGGCCGCACCAATTACATACCTCACCCAAAACCAACAAATTACAATTTTATCCACCCATCATGTAGCTTTTTGTTCAATTGAGCTCACATGTTCATGTTTTAGCATGATTATGGTACTTGACTTGATCAGTTGACCAACTTTTCCTAGACCAAGACCGTGACGTTTATCTCAACCAAACCAACTATTTGGTACTACCGAACATGCCTAAACGTTCCTGTACCTTAGCCATTATATCCCCTGGAGCTACTTCCTATGCCTTGGATACCAGGATTATATCACCCTTGTTTGGATAAACTATCGACCTTTGCCTATGAATTACTTATTTGCTCTTCAAATCATGTACCATGGTCGCACTACTGCATTTCAACATGCGTCTTCTTCCTTGGACCTACCCCACCATCTTACCATCATCTTAACACCATTTACCCTTTATCAACCCTATCCCTGATTTCATGCTACCTCAATCGGTGATAGATTTGAGGGGGATTACCTATACCCTTAACAGGAGTAACCACTTCTTATTATTGTCAGTGCAGCTTTACAAGACAAGCTACACGACAACAAGGGGCTAATGTAGACACCAAATTTGTGTCTTATGACCCCCTGTGCCCCGCATCTTATTTCGCAACCTAGCCTCATTACCTAAACCTTACACAATTATTTATTAATTACCTTATAATTAATAAATCCACATCTCCAAACCTGCCACGTCATTTCGCCACCTCATCATGACCTAGTCCTAACCCTAAACTAACCTAATTAAGACCTATAACTTGGTCTACATCCACACCCATGACTAATGACTCCTCACCCGCACCCAAAACCAACCTCATAATGACATGACCAAGCCCACAACTAATCCCTCGGGAGAAAAGGAGGGAAAGTTGGCTATTTTACTAAAAATAGCCCACTTTGACTTAATTGACATTTGTTCCTACTCGACTGCCGTCGGTTACGTAACCACCATCGGTTCCCTATAAATGACCTCCCCCAACCAAAAACAGAAAGAGGATTTTTCATTGATCGGAATCAGAGGTCATGAAGAGAATCAGGATTTCACTTGGCCGAGCAGAGACAAGTGAAGAAAAGAGAGGAGTTTGCAAAGAAGGACATCAAGTCTGAGACTGCAATGGAATAACCAGAGCCCAGTGACACTCATCCAAGCATTGGGAGAGAAGATAACTCATTTTGGATTGTCAGATCATCCTGCCTGAACCCTGCCTTCGTCATCATAGTCCTTGAACCCACATCTTCATCAGGAACTAGTAAGTACTGTCTTTTACGTTATTTTAATAATATTTCTTGGATTTCTAAATCATAGTAATTACAATTCTACTCCTAGATCCACTACCAGATAACAATCTCCATCTAACTTACATTCCTCTACCCCTACATTGCCCCAAGAACAACCCCCATACTCCCTGAGTCTTCTCCATCACCTTATTACCTATCCCCAATCACTTACCAGCCTTATAAACACCATAGCTATCATATAGCCATTTGATATCTAACCTTCACCAAAGCCCCTAAATCACTGCCCCTACCGATATCGGTTATCAGTAACTGGTACCGGTGACAGTGATCGACATCGGTCACTGTGATTCAAAACCAAGACCAGCCTTTTCTCTATTATTTTAACAAGGTAAATAAATTGTAATTGGACAATATCTTATCTATTAGAATTTGTGTTAATTCATATTAGCAGGGGAACTGACGAACTTCGAAAGGAAGTCTCATATTTCCTGGGCCCAAGGCAGTTCCCTCACTTATTATCTAATTAGAATCTGGTGGTCTTGTATTCTTATTTGCAGGTAGTCCTTCCCAGACAAAAAGGAGTTCTTCGCAATCAATCTGATCTCTCTCTATGGTACGTGCACATCCCCTCAACATTCAACAAGTATTCCTCCTAGCCCTAACCCTTATCTGTTTCTCAAAGAAATGAAAGGATAGAAGCAACTCTATTCCAGGAACAGAAGCATTTCTATGTGAAACACTTAGTCTTAAAATGGAATGTCGATAGAGCTAAACCATGGTGCCATTTAAAGTTTGATGCAGTTTGGAGTGGCCCGTACATCATCAATTCATACAAAGACGCTAAATATTTTAAGTTAACTCATCTTGATGGAGGGACACTACAAATCCCAGTAAATGGGATCTATCTTAAACCCTTCCGCTAAGTTTTTTACATCATTTTGTATATATTAAAGTATTTTCAATTTCTCTAAGTGCGCTACGCTCACATTGTTTGTTTGTAAATAGTTATTTCTTCTTTCATGCTTCCCGCACGTGCTCTTCTCTTGCTTCTAGGATGTCAATCTTCTTCTAGTAGATTTCAATATCTTACAGGATTCAGGAATAGTGTCAAGAAACGATCCTTCAAGTGAATTCAGGGTCAGTTCTTTAAAGTTACGAATCAGAATTTCATGAATACATAGTAGAATCCATTCCTAGAATGGATACTCCATGATACTGATCTCCTTCATCTATGTTTTTGTGCAAATGTGTAACAGGGAGATTGACAATTTCAAAGCACGACGACTATACCCCTGTACCAAAATTTTCATGTTCTACCATTTCTAGGCACAACAAGTCCACCTAGTAAGGCTAGTGACCCCCTGGAAAATGTTATCTCACCCCCTAGGTGATTTAGGAAAGTCAAATCAATCCCCTAGGTGATTTTAGGAAGTTCTGTAAAGATGCTATCTTCTAGCAGTATTGGGAAGGGCTATCGCAGGCCTTCCTAGGACTGGGTCAACCCCCCTGGAGCATAATAGAAGGGTAAAATTAAACATGGAGGTGAATTGAATACCTTAGAATGTCATGGAAATGATTCTAGAAGGTTTGGGGAAGTTTTGAAAGACTTGGAGTAGTCTGAGTAAAAACTAGGGCTCACAAGCCTAAGGCAGTAGATAAGCCTAAAATAGATATTGGGCTTCAGAAGAAGATTCTGGGAGCTCTGGATGGAGTTATAAGTAATAAAAACATCTCCAAAAAGAGAAATGGTGAAATCATATTTTTCACAACACTTTGGTGCATAGGGTTTACATGCAGGTTTTCTCAGGCACATATAGAGCACCAAATCAAAAATACATTTTGTCATGGATTAAATGGATAAATAAAGACATGATAATCCCACCGTTGGATTCAAAATTCCATTTCTAGTTAGGATCATACAAAATTTCACCAAGAAATTCCACCAGGAGCTCAAGTTATCATTGTTCCAAGTTACCCTCTTGAAGGTAGTTCAGGAGTTAGTAAATTTTCAGGAGGACACGTGTCAACACCAAGATCCTGGCAGGATTTTATGTCACTCACGTCCTTGAGGTCAGGTACAAAAACCTTGGAAAAATGTTCCCATCCCCCATGTGACCTCTGGGACCCTCATGTGACCTTCAGACCTTACAGTTCAGCCCCGAGGTGCATTTTTGGAGCTCAAATTCCCTACCGTCAGATTGAGGACACGTGTCAGCTCCAGGACCACCATGGAATTTTATGTCTCTCACATCCCTAAGGTTAGGGATAGAAGACATTAAAAAATTCTCCCAGCCCCTATGGGGAGTCTTTTGATCATCCATGTGATCAACTTTCAGCTCCTAGTGCTTTAAAGCAACTTTTTTGACATCCATTCCCTTCCATCAGATCAAGGACATGTGTCATCCTCTTGACCACTGTGTAATTTGATGTCCCTCACATCCATGAGGTGAGGGACATCAAGACATGAAAAATGAACCTAGAATTCTCTCTCCATGATTTCAAAAATTTAAAATTTGAACTTCTGCTTCACCTGCTTCCAGTTGCTTCCACTCCCGTGCACAAATATTTCCATTCCTCCTATGTAACCTTTCATCCATCATTCAACAATTACTGAACCTTGAACAAGAATTGAAACAGAGGTACTTCCCTTCTACTCCATGAAATCACATTGGTCTGAGAAGGAAATTTGATCAAACACAGAAGGAGAAGCACAAAACAAAGAAGGAGAAAATAGAGAAAACTCCATGGCCATGAAACGAGAAGTTGAAGAAATATCTCAAATGGATGTGTGAAACAACAAGCTATATTTTTTTGTTAGTTCCTCTACCCAAGGCAATCAAGAACAAACCTTCAAATTCTCCTCTCATGCAATAGATCATCCACAATAAAGAAATCCCACTTCTGGCTCAACGAAGAAAAAATCTAATTTCTTATCAAACCATTTGGTGAAACGAAGTAGAATTTCATGTGAAGCGTCATAAGAGAAAAATAACATCAAAAAATAAGTTTTTTACAAATGGACGAGAAAACCAGACCTGTAATTTTAAGGTTTGTTAATGATTGTCGCATCAAGAAGCACTCCCACGACCAAAATTAGAAACTTTAAAATCTCCTGGACTATTAAGCGAGTGGACTTGAAATTTCATAGGGGTGATATTGGGAAAAACCCATATTAAAATTGTTTTTCCATGTCAATCTGACCTCCATAAGCCCACTTTCTAAAAATAACAGGTCTACTACATATGGAGTGCTATTTCAGGGAAGTCATCAACATAAGAACTTGTGAAGGAGACGATGACATTGAAGATACACTACAGCTGAGAACTCACCAGAATGAACCATTTTGACACTTAATAAAAATAGTAAGTGGTCCCATAGAAACCTGATAAAAATAGCAAGTTGATCTAGAAGGAATGAAGAATGTAGGGAGCAAGAGGAAAACAGAGCCGCAACATCTATTTGAAGATTGGGGACTTGATTTTTCACACTTACTAAAAATAGTAAGTTGTTTTTTTTGGGATAAACATGAAGTCAAAGTGAACGGGTCAGAAGCTGACACAACCATTCACTTGTGAGTATGATATGGAAGAAAATGATGTCTTGTACATGGACCTAAATGACCTTAAGACTTGCATGTCCTCTAAGGACTAAAAGAGGATTGAAGACCATATATTCACAACTGGCGTGTTCACCAGTGTAGGACACCCAATTTTTGTGAAGAGTCTCGAGTTAGTCCTAGTCTTCTTTTTCCACTACAAGCTTGAGACACAAACCATCTGAGCTGAAAATGGTACAATGATGGTAGTTATCTTCCTTAATACCATTTCACTCTCTCTGGAGATACCGAGTTCCCCTAGCATGGTCGTTATCTCAAAGGATAGGGCCTCAAATGACTAGGAAATAATGGATTCATATGTCCAAGTATTAGTGCTCGGCTCATGGTGTAGACACCTAAAATTGGTTACTCAATTTAGTGTCCCTCTCATCTCTTTACTTGCTTAGGTAACCTGGGGCACGTTTACGTCACCAACTATCCCCTTGGGATATTATCCAATTTGTGATTTAATCACTTATTCCAAATTTAATTCATCCCATCACATCTTACCCATGAGTGATTAAATATTAAATATTTAATTACGCTTCTTCCCATGCATCTTAATCACTTATCCACCCCAAATTTATTCTATCCATGTATCACATCTATTTTTAATCTTCCCTAAGTAGGATATTTTCTTGTAGTCAGGATAAGTCTTATCTTTCTCGAAATCGATCATTTTTGGCCACTTCGGGAGTCTTTTCCGTGATCGGCGCCAACCCATATGGTCGGCGCTGATTATAAAAGCAAGCCCAGAACTCAGTTCTAAGGACCAAAGAGACCAAAAAGAGATCACGAACGAGCGAAAAAGCAAACAGGTGAAAAAACAGAGCACTTACGCACGAACAGAGAGCGAGAGAGATACAGGGTGTGAGAAAGAGAGATCCTTTTAGCATCAATTGTCTCAGATTGGGACAGATCCTGTCCAAATCAATCCCTGAGAGGAGCACCGTTACTCTGTCCCTGTCACGACCATCTATCATCTGGTGATTCTGTTCCAGTATCTCGCCAACTTCGGCACATCCAGCAGACCACATTCACCTTCCAATTCCCGAATCTTGTCGCACAGTCCCTGATCGATTGATCTGTCTCCAGTCGATGCCAATCTTATCCAGTCGACGCCGACCCTTCTCAATCGACGCCGACCAGTCTCAATCGACGCCGATTCTACCCAGTCGACGCCGATTTCTCTGCAGATAGGTAAAAGGATACAGGTAACACAAATCCAGCATTTATTTCATAGTTCCCTGTTTTCTGTACTTTCTGTCTGCTGTTTAGATTCTTGTTACTGCAATCAGAAAATCTAGTCTTTATTTACATCTTTTATCATGTATGCTTCTTTTCTTAATTGAAAACGTGGACTGACATCCACCGAGGAAGCTTATCGCTTCTCGGACCCGCTTCTCGGGCAGTCCACTTAAATATCTTTTAACGTGGTCTTTTTCTCTCAAGCATCGGTGTTTTGCAGGTTATTCGGTATTGTGCGAATTGCTCGTGTGCACCCGTCTTGTCTACATCGGCTTCCTCATCCGTCTACATCTTCGGATCTTATCCATCAGGTATCGATTTTATTGGAGTTTTTCAGGGTTTTTCTGTTTAGTTTGGTGCATTAACTTGGACAGGTAACAAGCGCGAAATTCTTGATCTACATTCTGGCACGCCCGGTGGGACCTGAACCAAAGTCCCTTATTGGTAAGTTCATTTCTTTTCTAGTTTTGAACTTTGTTCCTTTTCTTCACTGATTTCTATCAGTCCTATTTGAGCATTTTTGTTCATCATTTCAATCTTGCTTTTAGGCGAAATCATTATCTTGAAATTTTTCTATTTCCTTAAAATAGAAATTTTTTCGTTTCGCCATTATCTGGATGTATCTTTCCGGATCTTGTTTGTTGTTTGCTTGATCTTTTCTTGCAGAGCACTTTGCTTGTTCGTGGGATTGTTCGAGGGGAAGAGCTCAATAACGCGCTTTTTGAAGTCCACACACCTTGGAGAGCTAAACCTACAGGTATTCCTCTTTTTTCGGTGTTTTCTCCTTTTTAGGATTTCTTTGTTGGTTGTCTATCACATCCAAACACTTCAGTTTTTGGTGCTTAAAAAGAACCTAATCGCATTTGGGGAAAAAAATCTGTTTGACTTGTCTTCATCGAAATCAAACACTTCGTTTTTAAGTGCTTAAAAAGAACTTTTCCTTTGTCATTGCCGTATGCTTTTCATCTAGTTTTAATTAGGCTGGAAAATTGATCAAAATCGGTAGTGACACTATTTGATTTTTCACCCTTGCACACAAAGCCAAAATCACTAGGTATAAAGCATCTAAACAAAACTCCTTCCCTGGCCTCGCCTACTTGGAAGTGATATCCAAGAGGAAGAGCCTACGCGGTACTTGGGCCGCGCTATAAATTCATGAAAGATTTTGGTATATATTGGCAAAGCACCCGACTCCCTTATCGCAGCGGTGTGTGAAGTGCGGGGGTAGGCCCCTAGATCAAGCCACGTACCGGTCTTTTACTAAAGTGCCTTCGGGACTCCTCACCAAACATTACCCAAACCATCCTTAGTTTGGCTATCTGAGTAGTTCCTGTTCTAAAAAGCCTTCCCTAACATTTTCTTTTCTTAAAAGCATCAAAATTTAAAGGAGATAATCACTTGCGCTGCTTGAATTTTTTGTGCATTAGTTAGGACAATCTTCTTTCTTGCCTGTTTATGACGGTTATCACCCGGTCACAATCTAGGAAAATAACCCAACAGGTTCCTTCTTCCTCCGAAATCACCACCAGTGTGGATGTTTCGGCACCCCCCCAATCTTCCTTGGGACCACTGTTAGTTGGTTCCCCGTCATGGTCGTATAATCCCTTCTATCAAACCAAAGCGCCTCCATCACGTCCAGCTTCTCCTAGTCCCTCCGAGATATCATCTGGCTCGGAGTATGTTCCTCGCGGGGATCCTGAATTTTAGGCTTTCCTCGATCGCAATCCAATAGCCCTCATGGACTACCTAGTACACAAATCGATCCAAATATCTGACCAAGACCCACCAATCCGACAAGTGTACAATTATCCTTGTGGATCATCTCAGGCCTTTATAGAGCAGTTTGCACCATCTCTCTTACCTCAAGCCACGGAGAAGGGCGAGGCCCCTATGCCTCCCTTTTCTCTTCCACCTACCATGTCGACTAGTTCTCAATTAGTCTTACCTATCCCTAACACCGTAGTTACCTCGAATATTCCACCACCTACTTCTGAGAGGTCTTCTGCCCTTGCTATAATGAATGCGTCTGTACATCCGCATGTTGCTGTTAATTCATCTATGCCCTCCATTGTGTCCCAAGGTCAGTACCTCTTCATGAGCCAACCCCCTCCGAATAATCAGCTGGCTCCTACTTCTCGTCCTCTAGGGGGTATTTCCTCCAATGTTCCAGCAACTGTGACCTTCGCCCATCAGCTAACATCGGCACCCTTAATACCTAACTCGGCACTAGAAGGCCCCTTTCAGGTCTTGTTCCCCAACATTTCCAATCCAACCAACACCCATGTTCCTCAATCCATCCCGATCCAATCAACAAACATAGGAGTCCACCAATCACAGGCTCCATCCGTCATCCAACCTTCATTTTCTCAACCACTTATTATCTCACAGCCTGCCTATACGCAAGCTACCTCACAGCAAATACCCCACCCAGTGTCACCCAGAACACCTGGTTATTCCTCTTATCATCCTATCCATCAACAGATGAATCCCCCATTGACACCTCAACAACATCCACCACTTGCTTCTCATGTGGGACATACCAATGTACCTCCTCCTCAATCTGACGTGGTTCAAATTCTCTTCAAGAAAATCGCAGACTTGGAAGCCTCCACAAAAGGGGCTCGCCCTTCATACTCCTTTGAAGAAGTATGTAATGAACCCATTCACCCCTCAGTAGCTTTCAAGCCTTATCCTCCCCAATGGGAACTTCCTAAATTTTCAAAATTTCATAGTCGGGAAGACCGTCAACAACATTTGCGAGCATTCAAACATGCTTGCTACCTCATAGTCCAGGATCAGGAGCTTATGCTCCGTACCTTTCCTATGTCTCTAGCAGGACCTGCTTTAGACTGGTACAATAACATTCCTCAACATTCCTTATTTTCTTTCTCTCAATTGGCCCAAATGTTTGTTGAAAACTTTTCAATAAATATCGCACATAAGATCTCGATCACAGATCTTTATAACATTCACCAATTCGATGATGAGTCTATTGCAGACTTTGTCGCTCGTTGGAGAGGGATAATCAACCAATTGTCTTTCTCCCTTCCTCAATCCCAACAAATCGAGTTGTTTACTCGATCTTGTGCTAATCACATTTCTTCCACTTTAAGGATCCAAACCTTTCATACCTTTGAGGAAGCCTTCACGATGGCATGCAAACTTGAATCTCGTGCCATTGAACAAGGAAAGCTAAAACTTCGCTCCAAATCTAAACCAGATTTCTCTCGGTTCACCAAACCAAATTCATTCCCTCCTCAAGATAAGAATCAAGGGTCCACCAATGCTATCATATTAAAAACATCCAGAACCGATAGTACTCCTAATCAACCACCACGAAGAGATTCTTCATCTTCTCGGAAAGGGGCTTCATCATCTCGATCCTTCGCTCCATTGGGGGAATCATATGCCTCTATCTTAGAAAAAATGTTGGAGGTTTGAATGATCGAGCTTCCCCCCATTAGGAACATCGATGAAAGCCAAGAACGTCCATTTTGGTACAGGGAAAATGATTTTTGCCACTATCATAGAACCAAGGGTCATGACATCGAACGATGCCAGACTTTCAAAAACCTTGTCCAAAAATTCATTGATAAAGGCGAGCTTATTCTGGATAACCCAAATGCTCCCCCAAATCAAGCACTGGACGTTTTTAAACAACCCTTCCCCAATCATGCCCCAAATCATAATTCTTCGGAATCTCAAAAACCAAACACCCACACTATCAACTTCATTTCTACTGAAGAATCCGCTTCTGAAACCACGTCATCTACAAACACAGCAATCGAATCAGAACCCTCTTCCACTTCACCAATCACTGGAATTCCTCCATCTTCAGATAACCCACCTTTAAATATTCCTACATTGCTAAGCACGGAGTCATCTCTCTCCGCTCCTTTGTCCGATCTCCCATCCATACCCGAGATAATGTCTTCCTCATCTGTCTCATCATCAGACATCCTTTCAATGCTCGAGGCAATTACATTCCTTCGAGTTTCCACTACAGACACATCTACTTCTGTTTCTCCCATTCCCGCTACAACTATGCCCTTGGTGAACATACCTATAATCGTGCCGAATTTGATGGAAGTGTCTTCGACTTTGACTCTTCCTATCTCTTTTCCTACAGTAGCTCCACCCATGATCACTACACCAAAAGTGGTCCCTTCGCAAAGAACTGCTCTGTCATCACCCCCTTCTTCCATCACCAATGTTACTTCACCTATTCAGGAAAAATCAAAAGAAGTAGCACCAACACCTATACACTTGGTTCCTGAACCTAAACCGAGACAACCAAAATCTAACATTACACCATCAGTGTCTCCCCATTTGATTCCCCCAAAAAGGTTACAATCACCTTATGCCGTTGAAGTCGTTACCATCCCTGAAAAAGGAAAGCCCATATTTCAGACCATCAAAACTCTTGGTGCTCTTCCACAAAAATCTCTCTCCACGCCTCATAAACAATTGGATTTGCCCGCTGAGAAGGCGTCTTCTTCTACTTACCCATCAAAGCCATCATCTTCTTCTACAACACATTCCTCACCAATACTCCGAAAAATAGACCTACCTACTAAAAACATGTCACCTCTTCTATCAGGATCATCATCTTCTTTACCAACAATCAAGACACCCTATCTTCCTCCAATTTCACCTACTTTGGGAGCTTCTTCCTCTTCTTCTTCCTCTTCTAAACCGACATTATCTAAATCATCAGTACATTCGACCAAGCAACCCCCTTTGCCTCCAAAGACCGCAAAATTTGTCACATCTCCATCATCTTCAAAATCTATTTTAGGGGCTCCTCCTCCACCAAAGTCAATCATGTCTCACTTACTCCCATCTCAAGTGCCCAAGACTGCTCCTCCAAATGTCCAAACAAATAAGAGGATTCCTAAACAAACTGTTAAACCGAACATGCAAGTCCTCTTACCTCGGCAGTCGGTTAATGTGAAAGAACCATCTCCATCATCTCTATCCTCCTCTTCATCTACTGAATTCTACACCGAAATCCTTCATCAACTTATCCAATCTTCATCCATAACCCTTCCTCCGATTAAACCTTATAACCCTAAAGGAGTCAAACCTACCTAGTTTAACTCTGATCTGATTTGTGCTTACCACCGTACTCCGGGTCATGATACTGAGGGATGTAAAGCTCTTCAAGCCATTATCAAGAACCTTCTGGAAGAAAGTGACCTTTTGCTGGAAGAGGAGGAACAAGTACCTCCTGTCACCTTAGCCCCATCCAAATCTCAACCATCCACTCAGACCTCTAGTGGTTCCACTCCACTTGATCTTCCACCTTCTCAAATTGACACAATCCATATCACCACTAGAACCCAACACTATGATAACCCATCTTCATCTTCAGCATCTCGACCACGGGTTGTCATTTCTGCAGCCCCTGAAGGCATTTCTCCTTCCTCATCAGCACCACGACCCAGGGTCTCTATTCGTGCTGGACCCCGGGCTCAAGTTCCCGTATCCGTTGAGGAGAGTGTTACGAAACAACTCACCCAGGCTCCGGTCAAAATGTCTCTTTTTGACCTCATCCAATCCTCTCCACAACATCGCCAGGCCCTAATTGATAATCTATGTCGCATCGCAGTGAATTCGGATGAGCCCCAGCCCTTCGAGTGGGTTGTTGGATTGAATAGACCATCAACCACCATTTCTTTCGAGGATTCGGAAATTCCTCCTCTTTCTTCAGAGGATTTGGAGGCTCCCCTCTTTATCACAGTCCAAATCAATAACACTACCTTAAAACGTGTCATGATCGATAGTGGAGCTGCAATCAACGTCATCTACTCGCACACGTTTGAGCAACTTAAGTTACCAAAGAATGTAGTGTCTCCCCCGCCTTTCGCCCTTCGATCATTTAATGATCAGCTAGCAGTTACTTTAGGAACTGTGGTCTTACCCATTCGAGTAGGTAAGAAGCTGCTTCATGAACTCTTCTACATTGTCGAAGGAAAATTCAACTATAACATGATCCTCGGACGCTCCTGGATTCGCGCAATGCATTGTGTCCCATCCACCCTCCATCGATGCTTAAAATATCAATATGAGGGAAAAATATATACTCATCCAGGAGATCCTTTTCCTTCCGCACAATGCGACATGACCACAAGATCTGCCCCTTTAAAAGAAAATCCATGTTCTCCTGACGGGGCCTCATCTTCTTCCATACCTACAACCAAACTACCAGACTTACAAAATCTAGAAGAGACATTGCAACGTTTCTCACTAGGAGAGCTTCCTCTCTTTTCTTTTGATGCCCATCTCAAACCTAATGAGTATGGTAGACCAGACAAACAACCTGAATATCAACCAGGTCTCGATCGCATCGTCACCATTGGTCTGCCTAATCAACAGACTAATTTCATCTACGGTGGTCTTGATACGCCTCACTATCACCCAGATTCTCCTCCTAAGACCAAACCTTACTCAACAGGGTTTGATTATCTACAGAATCCCACGTTTGCAAAAACTTATCTATATCGATGCACGTGGAAAGGTTTTGGCCTGGGAAAATATGAACAAGGTATACATGACCTCAAATCCATTCCTACTCTCATGCCACATCAGAAATTTGGTTTAGGATTTAAACCTCTTTCAAAAGCCACCATCACTATTCTCGATGAGCCTCTTCCTACTGAAGAACCACCCTCCTCCACTAAATCAGAAGCATCACTTGATGTGGACGATGACATTTCCATCCCACCTAACTTTTTTTTTGATCAATACCATTTCCTTGGGGCCGTTAGCCTACGAGACTAACAATCGGTCCGCTTCTATACCATTAATCTTCCCTGAAATAGTTGGAGACGACTCTCCTACTATCAACACTATCCACTGTGCGGATGATGATTCTATCCTCACCTATCTAGGGGCAGGGGATTCAAATCTTCCCAAGACTATTCCTTCTGACACGTCTACCCTTCTCAACGAAGCCACTATCGACCTTAATATAGGGACTTCTGAAGACCCTCGCATCATTAAGGTCGGCCAATCTCTTAATCCACAGGAATTAGGGGACTTTACCGCTTTTCTTTCCAAACATCATCAAGCCTTTGCTTGGTCATACGAGGATATGCCAGGACTCGATCCCGATATTGTGGTCCATAATATCGTTACCCTTCCCAACATCAAACCAGTCAAGCAAAAATTGCGTTAAAATGCACCCTAGAGTAGCCCTTCTTGTTAAAGAAGAATTACAACGCTTGCTCTCGGCTAGCTTCATCCAACCCATCGATTATCCGCAATGGGTGTCCAATGTAGTACCAGTAACTAAGGCTACTGGGAAGATTCGAATTTGTACCGACTTCCGGGATCTTAATCTTGCCTGTCCAAAGGATGATTTTCCTCTTCCTAATATCGACCAACTCGTAGATTTAACTGCGGGTCATGAGATGCTTTCTCTTATGGATGGTTTCTCTGGATATAATCAAATCCTCATCGCACCAGAAGACCAACATAAGACTTCCTTCATAACTCCTTGGGGGACCTTTTGCTATCGTGTCATGCCTTTTGGTCTTAAGAACGCAGGAGCAACCTATCAACGAGCAATGACCTACATCTTCCATGATCTCTTGCACAAAACTGTGGAGGATTATGTTGACGATCTCCTCGAAAAGTCTAAGCATCGTCAGGATCATCTTTTCATCCTTGCACCTCTCTTTGAGAGGCTTATCCGATTTTGTCTTCGTCTAAATCCATCTAAATGCGTATTTGGTGTTCTCACTGGTAAACTTTTAGGTTTTATCATTTCCATTAGGGGTATTGAAGTCGGCCCCGCAAAAATAAAAGCCATCCTCGAGATGCCTCCCCCGTCTAACTTGAAGCAAACCCGCAGTCTCCAAGGACGTCTTCAATCGGTGCGTCGTTTTATGTCCCAATTATCGGACCGTTGTCAACCTTTTCATCATCTCCTCCGTAAGAATGTTCATTTTGAATGGGATGAGCATTGCCAAAGGCCTTTGATGATCTCAAAGCTTATCTTCTTTCTCCACCCGTGCTTACACCTCCACGCGAGGGGGAACCTTTCTATCTTTATATCTCTGTGACTGACCATGCTCTGGGAGCCATGATCTCGCATCGGGACACTTGTGGTAAAGAACAAGCTATCTATTACATCAGTCGCACCCTCCATGAGTATGAGATACGTTACTCCGAAGCTGAAAAAACTATGTTGCGCCCTCTTCTTTGCAACTTCTAAGCTTCGTCATTATCTCCTTAATCACAAAACTTACATTGTCACAAATGTCAATCCCCTCAAGACAATTCATGCAAGCCTTATCACAATGATTGTATCACTCGTTGGCTTATGCTCATGACAGAATTTGACCTCGAGTTTATCCCGCAAAGGCTATCAAGGGTCAGGTTATTGCGGATCAATTAGCAAATGCTCCTCTTCCGGACACTCAAGACCCCCTTGCTCAATTCCCCGATGAGTATATCCAACAAATTAATTTTGGTCTATCTGCATTTAAAGTAAAGCTCTTCTTTGATGGATCCAAATGCCAGCAAGGGGGAGGTGCGGGTTTCGTGATGATTCCTCCTTGGGGTACGCCTATCCCAGTTGCACACAAATTAAACTTTGTGTGCACCAATAATATGGCTGAGTACGAAGCTCTTGTCTTAGGTCTTCAAAATGCCATTAATCTTGGCGCGCGTCATATTGACATCTTTGGTGACTCTGAGCTCATCGTTAATCAGGTCACAGGTGTCTATCAATGCAAGAATGATATCCTTCAAAAATATCGTGACATCGTTCTTGCCTAACTCCAATCTTTCGATAAGATCACTATCCAAGCCATTCCTCGTACTGCAAATCGATTCGCGGACACCATGGCCTCTTTAGCCTCCCTTATCCCGCCTTTTACCGAAGACTCGCGTATTTATGTGGCTGTGCAATGATTAGATCAACCATCTCATCTTGGGTAACTAACGTCAATCAATGCTGTCACAACCCATACTCAGGATGAGTGGTATCAACAGATAGTTGATTATCTATCTCATTCGGTGCTTCCTCCAGATCTGACTTCCAATGGTAGAAGGTCTTTTGTCCAACGCGCCAATCGCTATACTATTCTAGGCGGCCTTCTTTACAAATGTGGCTTTGATGGTATTTTGCTTCGATGCCTCAAAACCCATGAGTCATCTAAAGCTATTCAAGAGGTCCATGACGGTATTTGTGGTGGACATTTTAGTGGCTTAGCTGTAGCCAAGCGCATCTTACGTTTAGGATACTATTGGCCTTCTCTTAATCAAGATTGTTGTGAATACACTAAGAAGTGCGTCAAGTGTCAGCAACATTCCAATCTCACGCACATCCCTAGTCAGGCTTTGCAACCTGCGGGGGATTTGTGGCCTTTTTCGCAGTGGGGTCTTGATCTTATTGGTCTCATCAATCCCGTTCTTCACAACGTCATCATTCTATCATTACTGCCACTGAGTACTTTACTAAGTGGGTAGAAGCTATCCCTCTTTCTTCAACAAAGGCTAAACCCATAGTTGATTTCGTCTATCAACACATCATTGTCGCTTTGGCATTCCACATAGGCTAATCACAGATAATGGTAAGTCCTTCAAGAACGCTGATTTGCAAAATCTCTGCAACGCTTTCCAATATCAAGCTCGTTTTTCTTTCCATACTATCCTAAGATAATGGTCAAGCCGAAGCGTCCAATAAATTTGCGTAGCATCCTCGCAAAGGTAACTATGCGGCTGGCACGGGATGGCATTTACATTGCCCCTTTTGCTTTTGGGCTTCGGGATCTAGCCTTCGTTCATACCCCTAACTGGTGCTACTCCTTTCTATCTCGTTATGGATTGAGGCTTGTCCTTCCTTTGGAAGTCCAATTCCCATCTCTCCGTGTTTTCTCTCAGAGAATTGTCTCGATGAAGGATTATTATCGTCAAAATCGTCTTAGCCACAATTGAATTATTAGATGAGAACGGCGTTTGCTTAACGCTCTTGAGCTCATCAAGTCTATCTTGAGCGTTGTCAAAACGTGCTTACAAACAAGCACTTGCAAACACCGTGAATTCAAAATTGGGGGACCTGGTCTTAAGGAAATCAAAATGTCACTACACTCGAAGAGTCAAGTGGTAAGTTTGCTCCCAATGATGGGCCCCTTACATTAGCACTCATAAATATGGGTCGGGGCTTATCATTTATCCTCCATGGATGGTTGTCTTGAAGCGGAACGCTGAATGCTTTGCATTTACGGGACCTTCTATTATTTAAAACACAAATATAGTCGCAACTTAGATCTTTCCTCCGTCCTAATAACCAAGTCATCTACTTTCGTGGTGATTTGAAATTGTGTGGTTCTCCACCTAGCTCGTTTTATAAATATGAGTATAGAGGCTTCTACTAATTGCACGTTTTTTTGGTATGTCCTCTAATGGTTAGAAACTTAGTCACCACTTCATCGTCCCAAGTAATTATTTAATGGATCTACTCGGGGCATGAGTACATGTTCTTCTATGCTTCTTCCCCTCGGTTCTGCTCGATCTAGGTTAAACTCAGCTTCTTTCAAAAAGTTCAAAAAAAAAAAAAAAAAAAAAAAATGATATCCAAAAAGATAGACTTGATCCTCGAAAGGACTCTATCAATATATTATCAAGGTGAATCAAAATTCTAAAAAAATAGACCATACCTCGATAGGAGGGCTATCATTCAAATTCAAATACAGACGGCTCCACTTGAAGACGGCTATTCTCAAAGACATATTCAAGCTTCTTGTAAATCAATCAGCCTTCAGTTAGTTTGTACACTTGTTCGTTTAGCATCACTGAATCCCGCCTTTTACCCGACTCGTGTCTTTATGTGCTGTGCAACGATTAGTAAACCATCTCATCTGGGGCACTAAACGTCAATCAATGCTGTTCACAACCCATAACTCAGGGATGAGTGGTATCAACGATAGTTTGATTATCTATCTCTTCTGTCCTTCCTCAGATCTGACTCCAATGGTAGACAGATCTTTTGTCCAACGCCCAACCCGCTTATCCTATCTTAGTGGGATCTTACAAATGCGGTTTGAATGGTATTTGCTTCGATGGCCTCAAAACGCCATGAATCCATCAAACTTATCCAGGAGGTCCATGACGGGTATCTTGTGTGGACATTTTAGTTGGCTTAGTTGTACCCACGCGTATTTTGCGTTTGGGATTATTGCCTTCTCTTAATCAAGATTGTTGTGAACACTAAGAAGTGCGTCAGTGCGGACCATTCCAACTCTCCCGCACATCCCCTAGTCAGCTTTGCAACTGCGGCAGATTTGTGGCCCTTTTTCGCATTGGGGTTTGATCTTATTGGTCTCATCAATCCCCCGTTCTTCCAACGTCAATCATTTATCATTACTACTACTGCCACTGAGTACTTTAACTAAGTGGGTAGAAGCTTCACCTCTTTCTGCAACAAGGCTAAACCTAGTTGATTTCGTCTCAACACATCATTGATCGCTTTGGCGTTCCACATAGGCTAATCCAGATACTGGTAAGTCCTCCTTCAAGAACCACCGATTGCAAATCTGTCAACGCTTTCAATATCAAGCTTCAGTTTTTTCTTCTCCATACATCCCCACTATGGTCAAAGCCGAAGCGTCCCATAAAACTTTGCGTAGTATCCCTCGCAAAGGTAACTCGTCGAGCTGGCAGGGATTGGCATTACTATCCCTTTTTTGCTCTTTGGGCTTATCGGACCTAGCATTCTACCTCCTACTGTTGCTACTCCTTTCTCTCTCGTCCTATGGGATCTGAGGCTGTCCTTCCTTTGGAAGTCCAAATCCCATCTCTCCGTGTTTCTCTCAGAGAATTTGTCTCCAATGAGGAATTCATTAGTCAAATCATCTGCACAACTTGAATTAATTAGATGAGTGGCATCTTAACACACGCTTGAGCATCATCAAGTCTTCTTGAGCGTGTCAAACGTGCTTACAACAAGCACTACTTTGCAACACCGTGACTTCAAAATTGGTGACCTTGTTTCTTAGAGGAAAATCAAATTTCACTACACTTCTTCGCAAGGATCAACGTGGTAAGTTTTCTTTTCTCCCAACTGGATGGGCCCCTCATTATACTCATAATATGGGTCTGGGGCTTATCGGTTATCTCCATGGATGGTGTTCCCTGAAGTGGAACCTCTTAATGCTTTGGCCAAAAATTTTTTTTTTTACGTCCCTTCTATTGTTAAAATTTTATCTTAATCACAAATCTAGTCCCACTCATCCACAACGCAATATCTTCATGTTCATCCGTCCCATAACCAGTCATCCTACTTTCGTGTGATTCGAAATGTGTGTGTTTCTCCGCTTTATTGAACGCGGTTACTTAAATATGAGTATCGCGGCTCTACTCATTGGCCTTTCTTTTTGATATGTTCCTCCTCATGGTAGGAATACCTTATGACACTTCTCGTCCCAAGTACTTATCTTAATCGGATCTCTGATCGGGCATGATTACATGTTCTTCTAGGTCTTCCTCCCCTTCATCTATCTATCTTTAGGTCAACCTCAGCTTTCTTCCAAAAAGTTTTTTCAAAAAAAAAAAAAAACAAGAGCATGCTATCCAAAAAGATAGACGATCCCTCGAAGGACAGCTATCCATATATTATCAAGTGAATCAAAAATCTAAAAAAAGACCATACCCTCGAAGGATGCTATCATTCAATTCAAATACAGACCGCTCCCTTGAAGGACGGCTATTTCTCAAGAATTTCAGAGGCTTCTTGTAATCATCGCCTTCCAGTTGTTTATACCTTTGTACATCACTACTGAAAGACTCTTCCCGCCTCGATTATTCTTTCCAATATCAACAACTTCCCGCATTGAATCATTTTGCTTTCTGTCAAAATCATGAAGCTGAGATTTAAGACCTTTTGTTGATCATAAGTGAGAATTCCTATTTTCCCACGATTGACATGTATTCCCGTCCCTTGTAAGTTCCCGACAAGATACTTCCTTACTTACTTTTTCTTTCGTTTCTTATCCTAGATCCTTTGTTTGCGACTAGTTTAGGTGTTAGGTTTTATTTTAAAATCTTAATCATAGGGCCTTGTATCTTGGTCTTTCGGTTTTCTTATCTGGAATTTTATCTAATGGTCGTTGGATCCGAATTAATCATTTCCCTTCTTTTTTCCGCAGTGTCTCTCTTCTAAGTCACGGTTGATTTCCCCTTGCTCCCTCCTCCTCTTTCATCTTTGGCTCTTGCATCCTGTTACATACATTTCACATGTTAATTCATCACAATTTATCTTCTATCAAAATTCTCTAGACATCTATCTTTATTCATTTTCCATTAAAATTACATCTCATCTATCTAACACATCAACACATCTCTCTATCTTAACAATCAACACATCTTCTATCTATCAATCAACACACTCTATCTATCTATCCACAAAATATCGAAAAAATAAAATACGTACATCTAAGGTACAGTTACAACATCTATCTATATCTAAATCTAATCCATCAATGTACATCTAAGGTACATTACATCTATCCTTTTTTACAAATTATTCTAATCCTACATCAACACATCTGTCTATATCTCCATCAAAAATATTTAAATCATGTACATCCAGTTACAATCATGTCCCATCTATCAAAGTTCTATCCACATCTATTTCTAATCATCTATCAGCTATATCATCCAATCACATCTATTTTATCCTCTATCTATATCCATCTACCCATGTATAATATCAAAATTAAAATAATGAGTACATTATATGACAACTAACGTGATCAATCTATATTACACGTGTGTTTGTACAAAAATGGGTCTTCCAATAAAGCGATTAAAACCAATCGGCGCCGACTGCCTGGTAGGACGTAAACCAGACCCTGGCCTCTCATGCACAAAAAAAAATCAAACAAAAAAAAAATATAATAAGAAACGTGGGTTCAAGAATGACCACTTACCCCAGGTCGTGTCCTCCTGCGCTTCTGTCCGCTCCCAGAGGCTTCCATTGTGTTCAAATCACAAATCTATCTCTCTCTGAATCAATCGTCACGTTGCAAATAAATCGTTTACGTTTTTCCGTTCGCATATTTATATGCGTGTGGATTGGTCGGCGCCGATTTTTTTTTGGTCGACTCCGTTTGTTTTTGATCATCGCCGATTAGTTTGGTCGCCGCCGATTTTCCATATCTTTTTGCCATAGTGTTGAAGCTTGGCTTATTGGTCTATCTGATCATTGTGATGTGCTGAATTTTGCCTTTTGACGCATCTTTTGGATATCCTTGTCTATTTGGGTTTGTTCCCTTTTGCGTGGGACACTCGTACTTTTTGGCAGCTTAGAGTTACGCGGGTCTGTAGGCACTAACGTCGTCTGATTTATGGACCGTCTAGTTGTCCCTACCAATGTGTCTCTCTCTAGATGCTGACTATTTTTGCAGTTCTCCTTACACTCATGGGTCTGTAGGCACTAACGTCATCTCATGAGGAGATCGGCTAGTTTTCCCTACCAATGTGAGTTCCTTAGGTGCTGCCTTTTTGTTTATTTTTATGCGTCATCAATGATCAGATCTACTCCAGACATCCGACTGGGGCATCCTGCATTTTTCATCTCCCTCTTTCAAACTCGGGATCGTCTGTTCTTCCATCATCCATCCCATCCCTAGTTTGAGGGGGATCACATCACCCACAATTCCTCTCTTCTTCCGTTTCCTTGTTTTTGTCTCATAACCTTGCTATCACAAGTTACTTGACAAAAAGGGCAAAATGTAGACACCTAAAATTGGTTACTCAATTTAGTGTCCCTCTCATCTCTTTACTTGCTTAGGTAACCTGGGGCACGTTTACGTCACCAACTATCCCCTTGGGATATTATCCAATTTGTGATTTAATCACTTATTCCAAATTTAATTCATCCCATCACATCTTACCCATGAGTGATTAAATATTAAATATTTAATTACGCTTCTTCCCATGCATCTTAATCACTTATCCACCCCAAATTTATTCTATCCATGTATCACATCTATTTTTAATCTTCCCTAAGCAGGATATTTTCCCGTAGTTAGGATAAGTCTTATCTTTCTCGAAATCGATCATTTTTGGCCACCTCGGGAGTCTTTTTCTGCGATCGGCGCCGACCCATATGGTCAGCGCCGATTTTTTAGGAGCGGCGCCGATTATAAAAGCAAGTCCAGAACTCAATTCTAAGGACCGAAGAGACCGAAAAGAGATCACGAACGAGTGAAAAAGTGAACAGGCGAAAAAAAACAGAGCACTTACGCACGAACAGAGAGAGCGAGAGAGATACAGGGTGTGAGAAAGAGAGAGATCCTTTTAGCATCAATTGTCTCAGATTGGGACAGATCCTATCCAAATCAATCCCTGAGAGGAGCACCGTTACTTTGTCCCTGTCACGACCATCTATCATCTGGTGATTCTGTTCCAGTATCTCGCCAACTTCGGCACATCCAGCAGACCACATTCACCTTCCAATTCCTGAATCTTGTCACATAGTCCCTGATCGATTGATCTATCTCCAGTCGATGCCGATCTTATCCAGTCGACACCGACCCTTCTCAATCGATGCCGACCAGTCTCAATCGACGCCGATTCTACCCCAGTCGACGCCGATTTCTCTGCAGATAGGTAAAAGGATACAGGTAACACAAATCCAGCATTTTTTTTCATAGTTCCCTATTTTCTGTACTTTCTGCTTGTTAGATTCTTGTTACTACAATCAGAAAATCTAGTCTTATTTACATCTTTTATCATGTATGCTTCTTTTCTTAATTGAAAACGTGGACTGACATCCACCGAGGAAGCTTATCGCTTCTCGGACCCGCTTCTCGGGCAGTCCACTTAAATATCTTTTAACGTGGTCTTTTTCTGTCAAGCATCGGTGTTTTGCAGGTTATTCGGTATTGTGCCGAATGCTCGTGTGCGCCCGTCTTGTCTACATCGGCTTCCTCATCCGTCTACATCTTCGGATCTTATCCATCAGGGTATCGATTTTATTGGAGTTTTTCAGGGTTTTGTGTTTAGTTTGGTTTTGCATTTGCATTAAATTGGACAGGTAACAATGCGCGAAAATTCTTGATCTACACATGGTTGAAAATAGGAATAAATCCTTCTAGAATGCCCAAAAATCTTCCAAGGTGTAAGTTTTAAGAAGGATATTATGATGTCATCACTCTCCTTAGTAGCATTATGGGCGAAGCAAGCCCAAGATACTTCAATGACTGGATGGTCCTTTTCATCCTGACATTGAAAGAAGGAAAGCATAAGATTGACTGGGGGCAGAAAATCAATGACAATATCCATATGTAACTACTCCGAGTGCCCATGAAAGGGAAGTTCCACATGAATTCTTACCTAGTTTATCTCTTTACAAGATTGAGATCATTTAAAGGATTGGATCTCATGCAGAACATTTCTGCCAAAGTGCCTACATTTGAGAAACCTCCATAGTTGGTAATGGAGGAGAGAAATAGGAATTTCACTAGCATGAACGATGCATTCACCATGTACATGGTCGAAAGCTTAGAAGGGGATATTGAAGCTAGGATGTCACCATAAGTGACATCCCTCATCAAGGAGTATGACTTGTACTTCATACAATTCTCAACCTTCTCCTACATACAAGTCGTTGGCTTCGACCAATCTCCACTGAGATTACCTAAGGAAATTAGTGACCAGATTGTATTGTCTGAGCTCTGAAATCAGATCAATCAAGTGAATAACAAGCTTAAAAGTAGGAGAAATAAGTTGATTTCATTCCATATATCTCTAGGGGTGTTCATGTGTAAAATCTCAAATAGAAACATCTCACCTAGAGGTCACTTTCACACATCTGAATTCACATTCCTACATCACCATGCCCAAATTTGATATCCGAGAAGATATTGACTCGTTCTATGTCCCATAATTACAACATGAGCCAAAATTCAAGGAATATTAGGCCAATTGTATTGATGAGCTCGAAGTACGTGAAAAATACCACATGAGGATGGAAATTAGTGAGATGAAGAAATTCAAGTTCTCTTGGTATGAAAACATCTTGCATGATGATGGGACAGAGATGTACAACCCTGAGTACCTAGCAGTTAAGATGTCCCCAATGCCCCAAATCAACAGGAATGTTCATGAATCAGGAGATATATTGGACTAGACTGAAAATGTGGTGAGAAAAATGAGGAACTAGTTTCAGAAGAAGAGGAATATGGTCATCCAGTAATGATAAATTTCTCCAAGCTAGAAGCAAGCTTCACATCATTTGTCTTCAAAATTGGTGGAGGTGACTTCTAGCTCTAACCACTATAGAGCGCATTCAAAAAGGAAGGCCACGGAATTGGAAACTTCTTCCCGTGAGAAGACACCTAAGAAAGTCAGGGTAGAAGAAGGATCATTGGCATCGCTACATGAGGAAAACTTCATCTCAGTAATGTAAATAGAAAATACTACAGTAGAATCACATGCGAATGTGGAGTACATGGTTCACGATTTAGTCTTCGAGCTACCATAGAAGGTCCCACCTCTTGTTGAAATGAACACCCCTCTCATTCAAGTCTTTCCTCCTCTTCAAGAAAAAATAATGGTTGGTGCACCCATCATTGAGACTGAATCCAACAAAATTTTTCCATGGATGTGGGAAACAATCATCCCTAACACTCACACTATGTAAGAAGTAGTAACCCCTGATCTATTAACAATTATCTCATTCACTAAAGAAAAAAGGTCAATAAATATTACACATACAACCTCATGATTACATAGTGGGGAGACAGGTAGTTAGTACATTGAAGTAGCTCAGCCAAAATTAATCAAACTAGTGGATGAGATGACACCAATTGAATATGAGATGAACACGATCCAATTGGTACAAGCTACTCATGAGGGAGATTTACACATATATCAACAATCTTCTACTCGCATTGTGGTAAGGAATAAATAATATAAAGAGAACATTGAGGTACTAGAGGAACAAGTACAAACTCTTTCATCTTATGTACAACACTTGGTGGAGCCAAGCACTAAAACACTTCCTATTGAGAAAGTGGCACCCATCAATAGCTTTGATCCAGAATGCATAAGAAGAACACATGAGCTCATGATGTAGGGGTGAGAAAACAATGAATGGATTGACTCAATATCTAAAATAGGGAAGCCAACACTCCAAGAGGTATTCAATCTCTTTGTGTACATGTGCACAATAAACAACAGAACAAAAGCACTCAAAGAGGATGTGGAGAAATAAAGATAGTACTGGGAACCTCTGGGACTAGTAGTGAGTGAGATGAGCAACACCCATCATCAGGAGTTGATAAAAAAGAAGGTTTTTGAAACTTCTATAGAAGACTTGACATGTGTATGGGTGAGGGCCTTGAAAATCAAGTTTGAAGCAATCAATTAGGCTTTCACAAAGCTAGAGGAGAAAGAAGAACAAACATACAAGCTGCATGATAGTATAAATTGGAAATTTTAGAAACTTGGAGTACCTGCAATGAGCGAACACACAACTATTGATGAGTTGATCGAACCTTTTGAATAATATGTCAATAAAGGGGTGGAAAATCTGTTGTCCTTCACTAAGGATACTCTCGAATTCCTCTCAGAGATCTGATCCTCCATTACACTTATTACAGAAAAGAACCCATCATGGTTTAGGAAGTGTAAGGACTTCAACAGTGTGATCGATGGATGGACCGAAACCTTGAGCTACAAAATTAGAACCTACAGTGGATCGTTTCAACAAGGATCTTGGAAATACATAATTATTCTCAGGAACGCAAAGTGGAGAGAATTCAGATAATGGAGCCAAGTCCACTGCAGGAGCTCATTCTTTTACATAATTCTTCTTCTTTCTTCTTCTTCTTCTCTTCTCACTCAATGCTCTCTCGCATCAATGTTATATTTTTGTGTTGAGGTTTGCACTTTTTAATATTACTTTAAGTGACTTTAGAAACATAATTTAAAATTTAATTTTCCTTGATTTTATAAAAGCGACTTAAATATTTAAGTAGAATATGAACAGTCTAAAGTAAAATCAAAGTATTTTAAAAGTCATTGGGAAGATGAAGAGTTGAATCCTCTTATATAAATTGTAACTAGCTCCTCATTTTATGGTCTTATTTGGAGACAAATTCTAAAATATTCTTAAAATTCTTAGATATTAGAGCTATTTTTTGTGAATTCATGAGAGAGATATCCTTTTGAAGAGAGAAAAGAGATAGCAAATTTCTTCTATTTTTCCTTACTCAAAATGTCTTCCATTTCTATGATATGTACAATTTCTGCTTGAACTTAAATAAAGGAGGAAGAAATTTTATCCTTTTTTGATTGAGGGGTTTAGTGGTACTTTGTGTTCATCAAACTCTATTTGGTCTTGATGTTGTTACACAGATTTGTTTTCTTCTAGATTCAAGTGCATGTAATGAGGTTTCTAGTTGGTGTATGCAAGTCTATGATTTTCTACTTACAACATTAGTTTATCTTTTCTAATTTTCTCACTCCCTTTTCCAGTCTCCTAGAAAATTATTCCCTTGCATATATCTATAAGATTTTGCTGCAGGGTCAGTGGAGTGTCCCTGTTGGATCCCCACATGTAAGGCCACTAGGAGAAAACTTATTTTTACTCACGTATGTACATATGACAGATGCACCAGTTAAGTGTAGGGACTTAGACTCCCAGAGCATTGGAAAGATAACCAGCAATTTTTCCCTGACAAATTTTCTCACCAACAATCTAGCAGGAAGATAGCCTTGAAAGTCACCAAAAATGTTAGCGAAATAACTCTCCTAGTTAATTGAATAACTTGTATACATCTTTTGGCTCTGATATCTTCATTACAAGGTTGAACGTGCTCAAGTTCACTTGGCACATTCCATTTGTTTTATTTCATCACACACTTCCCCTTCTCCTATTTCATTTTCATTTTCCTCTTTGTTTCACTCCTCCCTTGCACGCATCCCTTGTGCACCTAGTAGCTATTCACCCTGCACGCGTGCCTCACACTTTCTTCAATCATCCAAGTCCCTAGCCTTCTCGCGTGCCCCACACATTATATGTTATACACTCAACCATTTACCTTATTTCCTTGGGCACATTGCACACACCTTCCTTCTATATTCTTCCCACCCCTCATTCTTCCGCACACATATATTTGCACCCTCCATTGTGCTCCTTTATGCTAGGTTATCCTTTGACATGCTTGAGTGTGCCACACGTGACCATTCAAAGCACACCAATAGGGTGCCAGATCCTTACAAGAAATCAATGAGTAACACATGGAAGAAATGAAAAAAACATTTACATAGTTGGCCATCCTTTTAGCCAATTTGCATGTGCCACATGTCTTGCATGCATAGATAACTTTGAAAAACTTATAACAACCATATATCTTACTACAGAGTTCCAATCAGTGCACGCCCAAGCTCAATCAATATTTTCTAACATGGGCTATAATGCTAAACATTCAAATTTAGATTCTTGGCTGATATGGTAGGTGAGAAATGGGAAAATGTATTTTTGGGAATTAATGAGAAGATGTGATTGCTTTAACCACCAGATTTGATAAGATACTCCCTCCTTCCTTCTCCAACAAGCCAAACAGACTTGGGGAAACGTATTTGATAGATTTGCAGGTGGATTTACAAGCATTAAATGCTTCTTGTTGTTGGTTGTATTTCAAGTTCAGGTTTTCCCTCCTTCTTCTCATCTTCTTCCATGGATTTATCTATAAATGTAAGAGTTGGGATCATTATTAATGCTGGAAACTTTGGATCGTTACACACTTTACTAAGGAATTTATATTTTTTGTATTTTGAGTTGTAGACCTCTAGATCTAGATCTTGCATGTGGATATCATCCTCTTTCACCATTGTAACAACACTGTGCATTTATGGAAGTAATAGAATCATCATTTTGTGACTATTATCTATCCTAATGTGTTTGCATTCCTTCTTCGTGCCTTTTATTTTTCATTTCATACTTGTGTTATTCTACATCCCTTGCAGATCCTTATTTAGTTGTGTTCCATGAAACTAATATGGTAAATACACTTTAAGTTATGCTCCACGTGCCTATCCTTCTTTCACTCATTTTCCTTCATTTTCACTCTCACTCTCTCTCTCTCTCTCTCTCTCTCTCTCTCTCTCTCTCACACACACACACACACACACACACACACACACACACACACAAATTATAGTAGTAAAACCAATGAGTCATATCAATTCCAAGTATTTTTTTGAGCTACCAAAATTTATATAGCCTGTGTCAAAATAATCAAGATTACCAAAACACCACTAGATCCATATATTTGGCTTAACTATATCCCAAAATTTTCATGAGAAAAAATAGTTAGGAAATTTCCCTCCCCTTAAACATGACTTCCTCCTGGAATTCACAAGGAGGGTTTTGAAAATACTTAGAAAAATAAATAACTCAAAATTGTGAGGGTCCAACCTTCTCTCATTGAGTGGCTTGCCACGCTACTAATATGAAGTTATCCATCCACCACATGATCGGTTCCATCCTACAAACAAGAAGGAAGTGTTATAACACCTAGCCAAACCATGACCTATACCATGGTGATACTTATACCCTACATGAACACTCAAAAGGGTTAGGCTGTTACGACACTATGAACAACCTCTTATTCTAGGGTTAGCATAAGGCCTTTTTGTAACTAGAAAACAATCCTAAGACACATAATCCAAGGCCTAAAATTTGAATCCATTACTAATAAAAATTTACTTGATGAAGAATCGGGTTAAAAAATAATGACCCATCAAAATGTTTTCTACTAACAAGGCCACCACGACACGCTCACATGCGAATGTAGATAAATGATCAATCTACTAATTTATGTTAAGATTGGTAGTTCTTTCTTCACTGAGATTTTGGTTTTACTGCTTGATATGGTTCCAAGTGTACTTAGGTACACTTTTAATTGTTGAGTTATTTTCTTCATTAATCAGATTCCTTGGTTATGCTTACTTATAAAATATTTCTTCCATTAATATTGATAAAAAATTTACATTTTCATTTGATTTACTATGTTTCTATTATCATACTATTTCAACCTTCTTATACATATACCTATCTCATCTATTATAGGATTTTCAACTTGCTTAGATAATCTTAATTATTTATTAGTGTTACAACCCATTATTGACCCCACTATATAATTCTAATTCAACATTATTTACTTGATTTCGCTTGTTACTACTATTTGGTGGTTTCAAATCTTACACCACATTTCACTTTATCCTATCATTTCAAGAGTGGTCTTGCTTACTGCTCCCTGAATAGTTATTTAGTTCTAGTTTTAACTTCTTAGCACTTACCTCTTATTCATGGATAAATTATAATTTTCTTCTTAAACCGTTTAATATTATCAATACTCTTAACCTTACTTCTATTTCTTATTGAATTATTAAGGATCTTTTAGGTAATTTTATCTTATATTACAACTCATATTCTAGTCTTATTCTTGTTCATTATATTTTCAAACCCTTGTTTAAAATTCTGTTATTGAAAATCTAAATAAATTATATGACTCCTTATTAGGGCTTACTATTAGTTTTTTTGATTTAGTCCCCATTTTCTCCTTACATATTACTTGATACTTGATTAATTTAGAATTACTTTAGTTACAGTCCTCTTATTGTATTACAACAATGCTTTATTCTAACTATAGAATGCACCCCTGTCTACTAATTTTTCCTTTTATTTTACTTATCCTCATCATTCTTGTTCAAAATATTCAATTTCTTCCTACCCAATTTAATTTAACATTGATTATTCTCAGCTTTTACATGTTTATCATTTACATGTACAAAATCCATTCCTTCTTATACTTGTTTAGTTTCCTTTTAAATTAATTTATAACCATTTAACCTCTTATTGTTTCCCTAAGCTATGGAAAAATTGTTTGATTTTTTAAAATGATCACATAAAATTTAGCCTATTTTGGTTCTTTGTCTGATTATTCCCATAACATTTTCAAATCATTTCTTCTACTTCTTAGCTTACAATTTTCTCGTTTTTCCACTAGGTTTTCTCACTATTCAATTAGTTTTGTTCATTTCACCATAAACCATGTCTTAGAGCATAACCTTGTCACAAATTAAAAATGGTTCATTTCAAATTTCTAAGAATATCGAAATAACAATTTACAAGATTGCACAAAACACATGTACACACAAATTTGTATGACACACTTCGGTACTATAATTATTTCAAAATAAGTTACATATCATAACATCACTTATTGGATAAATCAACAATAACTAAAATGAAGCACAATGCTTCACCTTCCAAGAGGGTTTTGCGGTCCCAATTTCCTTGGTGGTACAGAATACCAATGCGGGAAACCTCATATATAATGATCATGTGAACCAAATAAGAAACAACATACATAAAGGTATCCTCATCTTGTTAAGACTTTGCGTACAAAACCATTGACCCTTACTAGCTATACATGTACATGAAGTTGGTTCTGGTTCACTCATTGTTGTCATCTCATGGTGGTACACATGTCCTAGAAAGATTGCAATATCTCTGCATACGGGGATGGAGGTTCCTAAGAGACCTTCATGCAATGATATTACTATTTTCTTAGCTCATGAGGAAGATGCATGCTTTATTGGGGTCTTTTATACCTATCATGAGTATGTATGGTGTGATATAAAGGGTTTCATGTTATGCATGATTTTTTGTGATGAATCCTCACTCAGAGGAGATGTGAGGGACTAAGGACTTGTTGAGTTGATGACACCAAATCTAATTTTCTTAGTTCATCTCTAATCTCCTGTAATGTCTAGAGAATTTGGATGCTCAACACTGTCAGATCAGGTTGTGTTGGGACTATTACATTACTCAAACTCTCCTCACTCACCATCCTACAAAAATTTGAATCTGTTTAGTTACATAGACTTAATAAATTATCCAATAGATCCAAGCTTTATAAAACCTACACTTTGATACCAAGTGTGACTCCCCAAAATTATTACTCACAAAACAACTACGTTTAGATTCACAATATTATGGAATAATTTTTTTCTTAGTTTTAGAAAGAAGTAATGGCAAAAATATTGAATTTTGAGCAATTGAATGTGTATTATGTGTTTTTGCATGACACCACTAGGTTTTCCGTGTTGGAAGCACAACCGCCGAGGGGGGTGAATCAGTGTGCCATAGATACCGATCACTCAACTACCATGAAGATCAAGATCACTCAACTATAATTGAGTCATCTTAGGACCCTTCCTCAACTACCATTAAGATCTTTGGCCACCATGCATAATTTACACTTGCCAACAAGCACAAGAAAATCCATTTTGAGCCTAATTTCTCAATTCTAGGAACTCAGTAGAGGAAAAAATAATTTTTCTTGCTCTTTCCTTCAAACCAAGACCCAAAAATTCACTCACACTTCTAAAAAAACTGCTACATATTTTCCCATGCTCATATTTGCATCTCCATGCTAAAATTATCTATTCCCATCTCATTAGGCTAACTAAGACTTAAGAATAGGTCTAGTGCAGACCTAGAAAACATAGCCAACCCCTATACCTACATTATGAGACACTTGTGAGTGTCTCCATACTTCATACTCATTCTCTCTATGCTCTAAAAATTCATAAATAGATCATATATATAATAATCACCTTGACACACTATCATGTTGAATAGACTACCAAACTAGGCTTCTTAAACATTCTTGCACTATCCATACTAACCTCCTCCTGAAATTTCCACTCTTTTCCAGCTACAATAGCCTTTAACACACTTCATGAAATATCTTAAATATCATCAAAATAATGTAATACCTCTGCAAGTCACTACAAGCCTCCATACCTACTCAAAACACCTCAAAACACCATGCTACATCATTAATGAGACCAAACAAATCAACACATGACATCAATGTATGACACTACCAATCAACCTTCATATGACATCATATCCATTTTAACATCCATGAAACCTATTGAAATAAAGGACAACACTACTAACCTACAATCTCACACTTTTTCATTGATAGAAAACCCATTAATGACAAACACATGAAACTCACTCTCTCAAGCCATCAAACCATTCTACCCCTTTTGACACTAATGAAAAGGTATCATACTACAAAAACTTAGTCCTCTTATTATAAAATCACACTATGGCTCACCATTTCATTGGAAACATCAACCCAGCATAACAAGATCCATTCTTCATCTTTGTTTTGAATCATTTGAGAAACATGTATCCCCCTTAGAAAATGCATACCTTCGAAGAACATACTTACCTACCATATTGAGCTAAGAATATACCTGATTAAATTCCCTTGAGTCCTTTATACCTTCAAGACTTGATGCACCATGAACTGATGCTTTACCTCATTGACAACCACACATTCTTGCAATAAGGAACATACTCCTACTTATACAAAGTATACTATAGATCAATATCACTCACCATAGTTGCATCAATCAATAACCAATATTGAAAGCATAAAAAAACTTGAAAAATCCCCCTTATATGATTTCACATGTCATCTCTATCAACATCCTTAATCTATAAAATTATCTTCATGGCTTTTAAGGCTTGTTGAAATATCCTTTTGACAGCTAGATATCAACTTGAGACTCCACAATATTCAAAAACTTGTCCACATGATGCAACTAATATAGGCCATTTCAAAACAGGGCTAAGAAACTTCTAAAGTATTCAAAGAATGAGAAATAATACCAATAAAATAGACCAATTTCATACCATGAACCATCGCATAGGACCAAAAAACTCCCCCTCAGATCAAACACACTTTCATAAGCTACAAAAATTATAATAAGCTCCATCAAGACACCAAACTAGCTTAGAAATAGTATTCTATGTGAGATAATGCTTCAAATAGTCAAATCATGCTAGGAAAGGAACATTTTTGCACTTTACTCTACCTCCTATAAGTCATCATCACCAAATCATGGCCACAAGACCTCACATATTATCATGATATCTCCATTGTATTGATTTCACTATGCTCTGCTCAGATTTGACTATCAAACTCAAAGTATTATGTAACTTCATCAAGAGATACATATTGAAATATAAGAGCACGTGCTTAGGATCACAATGCGCATGAAATTTACTCACATTCTCTATTATGATAGAAATATGTCATATATTCACTCCTGATCACAAGCTAACCATCAGCTTCTTTACACAACATATCAAACCTTGTTACATGTCCTGATGACCTTAAGACACCATTTCATGATTAAAGCATGCTTATTACACTCTTCAACTTGTATATCTTCCTATTGAGTCTTCAAAAATCCTTCTAGAATCATATCACCTATCAAAAAAAATTTCATAGAATCCACAATGGTTTTCATAACATTTACAAGCATTTAGGCCAATTACCCACTCTTGACTAGGTTATAAAACATAATTCTAGACACAAACATACTCTTTAAACTATCTAAGTACCTCCAAAGTTTTTACAAGCCTTTTGGAAGTTCCTATATTTATAACACTACTTCATGAATAGAACAAGACATCATATATACCTTGTAACATCTCTACAATATTTCACATCTATCTTGAGGACTCTAACATGAGAAACATACCACACTTGTTCTCCACAGCTAAATGATCCATGACTCAACACCTATCCATGGTGTCAAACTATATATCAATATTTCAAGCATTATTAAAACATAAAAACTAAATCAAGTCACCAAATATACCTTATATTTGATTCAAGACATCATAAACCTTTTTAAAACATGATTATTCCTCTTCCTAGTCATATATATAACATGCTTCTAAAATATCAAATTATCTGTTGAGACTGCAAACACCTATCATAGGAACCTGATAGGCTCTTCCTATATCCATGAACCATGTAATACTTATAATGAAAAAAACATAATTTCCAAAAAAATTGAAGAAAACATAATACAAGACATGCCTATCACATCATATTAGTCCTCAAGGAATAACTCTTTACCTGACATGAACTTACAATGCATGAAGTCTTTGCCCAAATTTCTAACTTTCAATATTGCTATTTCAAATTCTTAAGGAATACAACCTACTTCTCAAGAAAATCAAACTTTGAAAATTAGAACTCCATTAGATCCATCAGAATTATGTCACTTCATATTTAGCACAACCATATAGGCTATCTAGCAAAAAAACCATATAAAACCATTCCCCTACTCTCAGTCCTAAAAAATCATCCATACACAAGTCTTCATACTTTGACCTATTTTAGATTTCAAAACACAATCCAATGCTAAAGTAATCCCACCATTTCATGTCAAGATTTCACACACCTTTATTACTTTTAATGACTATCTAACTGAATTGAAAAACACATACCTCAATCATCTTGACTGTTCTTCTCATAACGATACCAAGTATTCAAAATGAGCAACATATATACAACACACCTCAATGCTAATTATATTGGATGATGAATTCCTCTAAGAAACATAGAGACACCCAATGCTTCTTAGGATACTTATAACAACATGAATTTAGGATATTCCCAGGTCTCCATCACCTTCTTACTCAACTTACAATTTTTAGGTTGATATAATGACTTTAGAAATCTTATGTTCTTCTTAGGAATTTCACACTTGATATCCACCTTATCATTCTTATCCTCCCCTATATGTATAGATGTCAAACAAAAATGTATTTATTGGAACACTTCATCTTCTAGATTTTGCACTACCATGGAAAACAATCCTCCTTGACTTGAAGACTAATCAGACATGACTTTCTTTTGCTCCTTTTCCTTTACTCCATTTGCGTGATCTGACTTCTTGACATTTTTCATAGTCTTTGTATACTTCTTGATTTATACCTTCTTGTCTTGACTTGCTTGTTGAGAACTCTTACCCTATTTAGGTTCTTCAATCTTTCCTTTTTTGAATGACTCATAATGAAAAAATATTTATATATGACCAATATTTTGACAATTATAACACAAAAAAATATTCTTACCTCTTAACTTATATGAGCTAAGTTTCCCTCTATAATCCAAAGCCTTATGCCCATATGTATTTAATGAAGAATAGTAACCTTTGAAAGAACTTTCATAAT
The DNA here is from genome assembly GCA_019776745.2 of Taxus chinensis. Classification (NCBI taxonomy): domain Eukaryota; kingdom Viridiplantae; phylum Streptophyta; class Pinopsida; order Cupressales; family Taxaceae; genus Taxus; species Taxus chinensis. The sequence continues at coordinate 938,495,373 of CM034147.1, read as the reverse complement.
CCTATGAATACACATTCCTTGAGAACCTTCTTTCACATTCCCTTTCCTTATGACCAAATTCATTGCATGTATAACAATAACCATTGAAATATTTATCATACCTCATTACATTAGGTTTCCTAACAAACCTTGTCTTCATATTTCTATTGAAGTTGTTATTCTTATTCATGTCATCATCCATCATGTGCACCTTGTGGCCTTAATAGGAAATAGGACCTACATTATCATTCTTATAGCTCTTATTTTGGTCTCCAATGAAACCAAGACCTCTATTGCCACAAGAAAATTTATTCCTACTCAAAATACAATCTAGATCCATATTAAGTTTGTCAAACTTCTCATTGGTATTTAATTTTCTTTTTGATATCTCTAGCTATTCCTTCAAGGTATTCATCTCATTATCCATGCAACTAACTTGTTCCTCATAGTCTTTGATCACTACCTTCAGTTTGAGATTCATTCTTATTTGAAGCACCAAATATTTTTGTAAGTCTACCTCAAATTTTTTATTAAAATCACTGCAGACACCTGTAGTTTGATCAATACACTATTATTTCTAATGGTGCAGTAAAAATTCTTCCTTTTACAAATTGATGACACACCGTGAGTTAGGCCTATCTAACTCCCTTCCTACGACACCCTTTTGGTCAGTTTTCCTCTTATAAACCATTTAAATAGGTAGTTATAGCCTTGTGCTAACTACCTTAGCTACTTATTCACTTCTAGTAGCTCCCCAGAAGATCAATCCACTTCATTGGATTGAGTAAGCCCTTCATAACCCTTCCAGAACTCTAATTACTCTCTAAGAGAGATTAATTAGTCTAACCTAAGTTAATTACCCTCTAACATAGTCAAATCACACTTTGACTTGCTAAAGTGCTTTTTGGACTTTAGCCTTTGTCCCACATGCACCCAAATCTCCCTTTTCTTCCAAACCAAAAACTATAAATAAGGCTATACCCCCTCCCTCATTTCCTAAGAATTCTCTCTTCTTCCTAGCACAAATTATAGCAATTTGGTTAGGCTTTAGTTTGTATTTCATTTTCTTTCATTTGAGCTAAAAGCATTTAATCTTGTATTTCATAGCATTAACATAGAGTAAAAGGGGATGATCCATTGGCCTTGAAGCCATTAATGGGGAAACCTCTTTCTCTTAACACATAAACTGAAATCTTAGATCCTCTTAGGTTCATTATTTCAATATTTCAAAGAATATAGATTAACTTCATTTTCTTAGTTTGCATGTTTATTTCAAATTAATGTATGCAAAGAAAGAAACCTTGCTCATTTCTCATCACATGGTCCATTGATCAGAGTGTTAAAATCCTTTGGGGTTTCTTTAGAGATTCTTACCCCAAATCCATGGATTTTACAACTTTTCATTAAACACATTTGGCACGCCCGGTGGGACTCTTATGTCCACCCTCCATTAATGGAGGTCTTTTAGGTTTTTCAAAGCTTATTTTCAAGTTTTTGGGTCAAATCACTTGTTATTTCCTCATTTTGGTTTCTAACCCTAGATAAATGACCTTCATTTACATGGATTTTGTGGGTTTGATATAGAAATAGGACACTTTGACTAATAACTACCCTGTTTGCTCTTAAAAATTTGAAAATCCATGTTTTTTGCAGGTTTTTCACAGGGTACGCGTAGGTGTCCGACAAGGGGCACACACACATCAGAACCCTAGCATACCCATCATGTCAGGCATGTACTTGCTAGAAGGTCCCCATAATTTAAAAACTAAAAATTTACACAGACGCGCATGCATCTCCATCATCTAGGGCGCGTATATGTCTCTCTGGACGCACGGGCATAAATGTTATGACTGAGTAAAAAATCAGAAATAAACCATACAAGGATGCGCACATGTATTTGGCATCTGAGGCACATAGCCATCTCTTTGGCCATGCAGATGTAAAAGGTATGACTGTGTAAAAATTTTACAATTCTTTGTTTAGGCTCAGGCGCGTACACGTTGTAACCTAAGTGTCCATGTCAATATAGGTGCATCTCTATCATATTATGAGAGTCTATGTTTACCTCATTGGGTTTTATTAATGTTTTTTGACTGTAGGCATACTCGTTAGGTAGGGCATGTATCCATCAGTTGGGGAGCACTGGTGTCAGTATAGGCGCGCAAGTGTTTGTGTTAAAAACTAAAATTTTTTACAGTCTACAAATTTTTTTTTCTAATCCATCACTACAGGTTTTTAGGACTAACAATTGGAAAAACAGGGTTCTTTCTTAAATGTTTCAATTTGCATAGATTAAAAGTGTTTTTTTTGTTTTTGACTTAGAAGTAGTTATTGTAGAAGTGTGTATGCTCTCTCCTTGTGTCTTCCAAGATGATCTTGGAGATCAAAAACACCAATACAAAACTCATATAAATTGTGTAAAAAACACTTGTTTTATAAAAGGCTGGAGTAAAAATTTCATGTGATCTCAGTGGAATTTTTCACGTTGTGTATGCTCTTCCTTCACACCTTTTGGTGATCTTAGGAATCAAAAGCAAAGTGAAAAACTCTATTTCTTAAACATCAACCTACGAATCGGAATATTTCTAAAACTTGTTGTCTATAGGACCTAACGATTGTCAAAGAAAGGAGGAGCTAAGATAAAACAAAAAACCTTCTAATACACGTGTCCTTATAGGTTGCCAAATAGTGTGTTACATAAAACCACATTAAGCTAAGCAAGATTAAAAAACACACCGTATTCAAAACATTGTATTACAGGTTTCAGGAAAGGGTACATCCCTATAAGCTCAACTAGAACATAACCCCTTTGGCATAACGCCTTAAGCTACAATAATGGGGGTGGTTCTAGGAACCCTAAAGTAGTCCACCACTGTGTAACCTTGTGGATGAAACAAGAAGTGCTCCGCTTACCCATTTGACTAGTATGCCTTGTGAGTTAGAGTTGCAAGTTGTCTGTATTGTGACCTTAGTAGAAGTACATGATGGATGCATTTATTTCCCATTGTACTTGAAAGGGGATAAAATCCGAGATACTCCCAAACTACTCATTGTGACTGTTTGGGTAAATCACGCCTTGCTCATAGACAATATTGTAACACCTAGTTGAGAGAACTTATTAGGAAAGCCATTTTGTTAAGGAGCTCATTTTACTAGTCCTTGTTGTGTCAAGCCATCACAAATTGATGACTCATCTAGAATCTAAACCTTGTTTATTGAAACAAGGCAAAGAACCCTTGTGAGTTTGAATTGAGTGTCTTTTCATCACGGACCTAAACTACGTCCCACTTTTGCTTAGTTTTGTTCTTTTCTTTAGATGAGGTGAAGCTCTACCTAAGTGATTACTTAGCTTGTGTCCATCTTTTGATCAGTACCCTTACATTCTCATCGCCCATTATTTGGGGTGAGAATGGTGCATACATCATGCATTTTTATCAGAGATAGTGCTCATCACTTTTTTTTCCGTTTACGCCCATCCATGTTTGCAGCTTGGTTGTTAAACATCTAAAGTGTGCGGGTGCACTTTTTGCATCTTTGATAAAAGTCCTTTCATCTTGATTTCAAGATCATCTTCACCACTGTGTATTCAGTTCATCTTTTTTCTCTTCTTGAGTTAATAGTCTTGTTCGCATCTTAGACGTACAATATCGGTACTTACATCATATTCTCATTTTTAGTGAGAAAACAATATAAGTCCCCTTATTGTGCAGTTACACTGCTCACACAATTAAAAAATCCTTGTTATACTTATTACTCAGTTTCACTCTTGACGTCATCTTAGTCTTCTTGAAAAGTCTTGATAATGCCTTACATGCATCATAGTAAAGTTACCATGGTACTAACACCTTGCTTACTCAGTTAATGTATCACGACGATGTTATTATGCTATATTTATTTGTGACTTCCATTTTTTAGAAGGTTTGGCTTTCATCGGTAATCAAACTAGTTTTAACTATACCTTGTCAAGGGACTGCGACAGCATCACGTCAGTTTTTGGACCTTGTTGGGGTTCTAACTTGGCTTGCATATTGGTACATCTTTTTCGCTATCTTAGGGTATAGGCTTGGAAATAAAAAATTGAGTGAACCATAACATAAGGTGTGCATATGAATGTTTCTTGGTAAAAATGATTGCATAAAATTACATCTACGATACAATGTGATATAATTCTAGCATCCCCTTAAAAGGCTTTCAGAAAACCATAAACTTAGGGGTTACGCTAGCTATATAAATATTTCTACTAGTGATGCCTAAAATCATAAAAATGGCAGACAAATCAAATGAGAAACACATGGGAGAAAACCCTTTCAACACATTCCCATTCAGTGGTCATAATTTAGGATTGCTCTTCTCTCAATTCAAAGATACGAAGACGTTAATTGATCATAGTGGAGAAGAGTCAAACTCTATGGGAGAACAACAAACGTTAGACCTAAACAAATTTGATGAGCTGTTATATTATAACAAAGATCAAGTACTTGTGAGAGTCTTGGAATTAGGAGCTAAACTTCCACATGAGTGCAAAGAAGAAACAAAGGTTGTTGACCCTAACTTAGGATAACAGAGATTCATCTTAGACACATATAATCCTTTTGATGTGGGATATGCATCCAATTCTAGGCAACATAAGGTCATTGTCGAAGGTGAAACATCACACAAGCCTCACTTTAAGGCTTCACGTAAAGTAAATACTAAGTGGAAGGCCTCTCCTCCTCTGAAATTTGATGAAGAAGAGGATCCCCTGGTTGAGGAGGAGATCCTCAAAAAATAGATCTTGAAGTTGAGTCAGAAATTAGTGAACCTAGGCATTTCAAAAGGAAACATAGGTAAAGAAAGAGACAAAAACTAACTTAACAAGTTTTAATTTAATCCACATATAGAATATACCTTTATGGAAACTCGGGATTAAAGGTCAATATCACCTACTAAAGATCAATTCATTCAGGATGAATTGAAATCTATGAAAGATACACTCACAACATTACAACAGGGAAATGTAGGCCAAAATAGAAAATATTCATATGAAGAACTACGTACTTACCCCTTCGATAAGGACATGCTACAACAGCCTTTCCTGAAACATTTCACTATCCCCAAGTTTGATAAGTATAAGTGAAAAAGTGATCCTCACGATCGTATAAAATACTTTTACATGGCTTGCCAAGAGGTTGCATATAGTGATAATTTTCTAATACGATTTTTTCCTTGTAGCCTAGGAGCTGTGGGATTGGAATGGTTTTATAGCACAACTAAGGGCTCCATTACAACATGGCCCATGCTAGTAGAGAAAATTTTAAGACATTATTCCTATAATATGAAGAGTGACATCATGATAAATGATCTATGTAACACAAAACAAAAACCCAATGAGACATTTGCAGGATTTTTACAATGATGGTGCAGGTTAGCTAGTCACTTTCCTTGTTCCTTACCTAAAAAATAGTTAGTGAGTATATTCATTCCTAACTTGAACCCAGAAATATCCTTTCACTTACAAATGCATTGTGGCTCGAACTTTGAAGAAGTCATAGAGAAAGGTAGTCAAATTGAGAAAGCACTCATTGCTAAAGGCACACTTAAACCGGTTATTAAAAACAAACACGAAGCCAAATCTAAAGACAAACCTAAATTCTTCAATAAGAATAAAAATGTTATTGGTGATGGCATTACAGACTCCAAGAGAGTCCAGGATGTATAGGAAAGTACACTCTTGAAACTTTCGCAAGGGCCTCATACCAAAGCACCTACAAAACATACATTCAAATCTTTGACAGAATCCTTATCTTCCATCCTAAAGTAGTTAGATGGTGCAAAGATGGTAGAATATCCAATGGAAACAATGCCCTACCCAGAAGACGTTCCAAAACTGGTTTAGTTCAAATAAAATGAATATTGTGACTTCCACCGTGTCAAAGGACACAAGACGGATAGATGTTTGAGATTACGACATTATATCCAAGACCTCATAGAGGAAGGGAATATTTTTGTAGAGTCCCCCCCGGAGGTTGGTAGAAGTTCAAATGAAAAAATGGGTATATACAAGGAACCTTTTCCTGACCATGCAGATAAAAATAAAAAGAAAACAGATCAAGGGAAAACTTCTAACAACTATAGGACTGTTGCCTATGTGTATCCTACAAATTATATTCCTTATGATTCCCTTGTTGGATGTATTAACTTGTCTAATGAACATATTAACACCATTCAAATCTTAGAAAAGAGCTACACAATCGGGACAAGACGTGATCTCTTAATCATACCAGATCTTGTACCTACCCCTGAGGAAAGTTAGTATAACTTGATAGAGCAATTAAAAAAATTTCTGCTAAGATATCTATCCTCGATTTCCTAAAGATATCTAATTCCCATAAAAACATATTGTTTAAAACTTTGCAAAATTCAGGGGTTTCCACAGAAATAGATCCCATAAACCTTCAAGCCATGATTACATGCTTAGACACCATTGATCACATTACTTTTGATCATACTACAACCCTACACAATAACCCAGAGTATAACTTGCCATTATATCTTGAAGTGGTGGTTACCCATCGCAAGATCAAAAGAGTACTTTTAGATGGGGGATTTGATCTAAAAAATTTAACCTTGAAGCTAGTAAAGTAGCTGGGTCAATCATAAATAGAGCTGGATGCTAAAACTATCACAATCACAACATATGAAAATGAAGAAAGAGAGTCAGTAGGGACTATAGTGGTCCTCATGGAGGTAGGACCAACATGTCACGACACAACATTCCATGTCCTTGACTTGGACCTTCTGTACAAAATTCTCTTAGGAAATCCATGGATCGATGCCATGCAAGCTATTCCATCAATGTCTCATCAGTGCATCAAGTTATATCATGAAGGGTAGGTGGTTACTATTTTGGGTAACCTAGAACCTTTCACACATTGTAGGGCTTTGCAAAATTTTTCTCATGCAACTTATGAATGTCCTTCTACGGATGTCGTTGTCCCTTTACAAATAGAGGCCATGAAGAGCCGAGTAGATTTAGAATCTATCATGCCTTTCAATCAGGATGCTCCCTTGCTGGTCAATCCATTTGCTTCATGGGAGGCCACATCAGCAAAATATGGCCCAATTAGGCCATTGACTCTTGAGTAGGCTCTGTTGATATCAGACCTATCGATATCTCCCAGGACAAGAGGTAAGCCTTATTTTCAGTTCAAGAGCACCTGTAACCAATGTCTTAAGCCTTTGGAGAAGTTTATCCATAGTGGCCTCTTGTCTGAGGATAAAATGTTAGAAGACCCTACGAACAGAGTATTAGAGGGAAAAATGGCTTCATGCAATCAAGTGCCTCAGTACGTCAAAGGTCCTCGCATGATGTTTGTCATGGGCTATGATGGGTTTGGATGTGGTGTTAATGAAAAAGGCCGATTAGAGCCTATCCCTATACCTCATTTTAAAACTAATAAACATGGCCTTGGAATAAGGCCCCATGATGCTCTACCTTCTAAGGACAATGCCACTTCTTCTGAAAGTGAGGATGTTTCCACTCATTTCAATAGTTACGCAGATTCCCAATATAGCCTTTATGAATATCTTTCCTCCATGAACCTATACCTAAATTCGTTAGTCCTTACCTTATCTAAATCCATCCCCTAGATAAATATCCAATAGCCCATATATATCCTGAGCTTATAGATTGGGATCAAAAACTTCATGTGCCATTGGATTTCTTTGAAAATGATGAGGCATTCACAAAGTTCATGGGACTCAGGGACTTTATTCCAACTGGGGACCACAAGAAAGGATTCAAGATTTAACTAGATGCTTATGCCTATTTTGGGGAGGAAGCATAGATGTGTGGATGGTTGAATAAAAATGTTGTCACTAAAGGTATACCTACCTCTGATAAACCAGACAAGAAGGCTCAACGGAAATCCCATAGTGAAAAACTCTTTGGTGAGCTCATAGACAAATAAAATGTAGTGTCTAAAGAAGAAGTGATTTATCCATTCAAAGATGATCATGAACTACCACAAGAGGTTGATATTAATCTTCCCCCTGATCCTACATAGATGGAAGATGCTTCTAAAATGCTTATTAAGGAAACAATCAACATCAACATTTACTTAGAGGGGCAACCTAGAATAGTCAAGTTGGGAGCTTTGCTCTCAGCTTAGGAAAAAAATACCTTTGTAGAACTCTTAAAAGAATACATGGACATATTCACGTGGACATATGCAAATATGTTGGGTTTAGACCTTGAGCTAGTTGTGCACAACCTCGTTGTGTACCCAAAATCCAAACCAATCAAATAAAAGATAAGAAAGATGCATCCTAAAGTGGCGCTCTTGGTCAAAGAAGAATTAGAAAAGTTGTTAGCTGTTGATTTCATAAAACCTATTGACTATTCAGAATGGATCTCTAACATATTCCCAGTATAGAAAAAACCTATTGGAATAAGGATCTACATGGATTTCCATGACATCAACAAAGCATGTCCTAAAGATGATTTTCCCCTACCAAAAATTGACATGATAGTCAATTCAATAGCTAGCTATGAAATGTTATCCTTGATGGATGGTTTTTCAGGTTATAACCAGATACAAATTATAAAGGAAGATCAACATAAGACAACATTCATCACCCCTTGGGGAACATTCTACTACAAAGTCATGCCCTTCGGGCTTAAAAATACTGGGGCTACTTATCAGCGGGCCATGATAGTTATCTTCCATGATATGATAAATGACATCATGGAGGATTATGTTGATGATATCCTAGAAAAATCCAAGAGTAGAAAAGAACACCCTGAAGTGCTGAGGTGTATCTTTCAGTGTATAAGAGACTATAAGGTTTGCTTGAACCCTAAGAATGTGTCTTTGGTGTCTTATCAAGAAAATTCCTAGGGTTCATTGACTCACAAAGAGGGATTGAAGTGGATCCTACAAATTTTATGGCTATCACAGAAATTCCACCACCTACCACTCTCAAGCAGCTAAGGAGTCTATAAGGAAAGATTTAGGAAATCCATCACTTTATCTCACAACTTGTGGATAATTGCCACCCCCTTTACTCATTTGCTCAAGAAATATGTCACATTCAATTGGGGACCTGATTCTGAAAAAGCCTTTTGCACTACTCAAACATTAATTTCCAACCCACCTGTACTAATGCCACCTACCTCCGATGAACCTCTCCTCTTATACATTTCCGCTACCCATTTTTTCCATTGGTGCTTTACTTGCCCAATATGAATTAGCCCATAAAATAGATCATTTTACTATCTTAGCCACACCTTGATAGCATACTGAGCTAAATTATCCTAAAAAAAATGCCTACTTGATGGTTGTATTCACATTTAAAAAGCTTCGCCATTATCTCCTGAATAATAAGACCAAGCTCATATCCAAATTCAACCCTCTCAAGTACCTTTTATTCAAACCTGCCCTCATAGGCTGAATGGGTAATTGGATCATTCTCTTGAGTGAGTTTGACATTGAGTTTGTAAATCAGAAGTCTTTAAAAGGACAGGTACTAGCCGATTAGTTGGCTAAATCACCTCTCCTAGGAATTGAACCTTTGTGCTTAGATTTACCAGATGTATCCATCATTTATATTGAAGAGTCCGTAGAATGGTAGGTTCACTTTGATGGGTCTTTTACCTTCCATGGATTTGGAGCAGGAGTGGTCCTCATCACTACAAATGGCGATGTCATACCATGAGAATTTTGGTTGGGGTTCCCGTGTACAAATAACATTAAAGAGTATGAAGCACTCATTGTCATCCTTATTCTAGTTATTACATGGAATATCAGACAACTATGAGTCATTGGGGACTCTCAACTTATCATAAAACATGTTAATGATGAGTATAAGGTTAAAGATGGGAAACTTATTCCATATAAGAAACTGGTTAAAACTTTGAAGGAATATTTCACACAAGTCATATTTAAACAAAAACCAAGGTCACATAATAGATCCGTGGATGTTATGGCTACTATTGGGTCTCTCTTACACATAACACCTAAAGAAAGCAAGATTCCTTTCTTCATGGAACATCTATAGGTACCTATATATGATATGCCAGAGTCATGTTTGTCATGTGAAGTTGTTGGTCCTTTATCCCCTTGGTACGACCCTATCTTCCAATACCTAAAATATGGCACATTTCCCCCTAACCTCACCCAGTCCAAAAAGAAATCCCTTATTCACCGCATAGCCCATTATGCCCTCCTAGGAGGCACCCTTTATTGTCGTGGATATGACATGAATCTACTTCATTGTTTGGATGTTGTTGATTCTATCCACGTAATTAAGGAAGTACATAGTGGTATTTGTAGAGAACATACTAGTGGCATGGTGTTAGCTAAGAAGCTATTGAGAGTAGGATATTATTGGCCTACCATGGAATCTGATTGTTACAACTTCATAAAGAAGTGTGAACTATGCCAGAAATATAGGAATTTAATACATGTTCCGACACAAGCCTTACAACCTATTGCAATGTCTTGGCCATTCTCTAAATGGGGCCTGGATCTCATAGGGAAGCTCCATCCTTCTTTATTAGATGGTCATACTCATATCATTACCACCTCTGAATACTTTACCAAATGGGTGTAGGTTTTCCCTCTTACCTATGTCACTAGTATGTAGATTTCAAAATTCATCATGAACCATCTCATATGCAGCTACGGGATCCCCTCAGCCATTGTTATTGATAATGGTAAATCCTTCAAAAATAAAATGGTTAAAACATTTTGTCAACGCTTCCATATCAAACTTAAGTGGTCTACCCCTTTCTACCCTTAATGTAAAGGAAATGAGGAAGCCACCAATAAAAACCTTGTGTGGATTATGGAGAAAATAGTTAGTAAAATCAGCCGTAATTGGCATCTGTAGATACATCCTGCCCTCTGGGCCTATCGTACTTCCATCCACACTCCTATTGGTGCAAACCCTTATTCACTTGTCTATGGCATTGAAGCCATCATACCTTTGGAAGTGGGGCTTCCCTCCCTGAGAATTTCTCTTAGGGAATATCTTGATAAAGATGAAGACTACAGAGTTTCTCACCTAGCAGAGTTAGAACTATTAGATGAAAGGCGTATCAGAGTGTTCAATCACCTAAAATTTTATCAGAACAAAGTGTCCAGAGGATATAATAAACACACCATTCAACTGGAATTTGATGTACGGGATCTAGTTCTCGAATAAAATCATAAGAACACCGTTAAATACAAATAAAAGAAAGGAAAGTTCGAGGCTAACTGGTTAGGTCCTTATGCTGTAATTGTAAAATATGGATCAGGGGCCTACAAAATTGTATATTCATATGGTGAAGAGCTTCCAAAACCCATGAATGCAATGAAATTAAAGTGGTTCTATTCTTAGGCATGATCGGAATATCAAATAAGAACAAAAAATTGGAAAAAAAAAGAAAAAAAAAGCAAAAAATGGAAAAATGAGAAAATAGTAAAGAAAAAACAGGTCATCCTCGTGTGAAAACAACACAATTTTGGTGCAGGGGGCAGGTCTTTGAGTGAAAACCAGTTTTTGGTGCTCAAGGAGTATTCACTGGGAATAACTTACTCTTATGGAAGGACGGGTAATCCTTACCACTTTTTAGATATGACTTTCTTTGCTAGGTCTAGGAAGCCTACTAGGATCACCTTTTCCTTGCCATGATCTGGTTTGTTTGCTCTTATATCTGCATAAAGGACATTACCTTTGTATAAGCCCATCTAACGATGAGCATGAAAATCCTATCGCCATATTCCTACACATATGCATGTATCATTCTACCCTTTGTATATTCCCACATCACGTTAGTGGAACCCACGCTTCATTATTCTTATACATTGCTTTCAAAACATGACCTTGGAAAATACAAAAACATTTGGAAACAATACACAAAAAATCTAAACATTTGGAAAAATCCCCTTTTCAGGGATAAAGCTACATCTATCTCACAATGCTATCTTTGGGCAATCTAGACCAAATAGTGACAAACGTAGCTACGGAAACTTATCTCCTTAGATAAACCCAAAAACATTAGAAAATATGTCAATGTTGTCCCGTAAAAACAAACTAGTGCTTTAATTACTTTTAGTAGTTGGTTTGTATAGTTTTGGTGTACTTAGTCTGTTAATTGTTAGTTATTTAAAATGGATCATTTTCTTATCGAAAGTTGAATCTTGTTTTATTTAAATTGAGCATTGCATTACATACATTTGAAAGCTATCATGCTTGTAAATAGTTGTTGTAGGTTTCTTTATTTGATAGTGCGCTTCCTTTTAGGGTTTGTTTTTGCTTACTTAGATTAGATCTCACTTTATCTCTTGTTAGAGCTTTGTGCATGTGATTTTTTAGTAGTAGTATGTGTATATTTGTTAACTTTTTCTTGTGTGTTCGTGCACAGTTGTTTGTGTTTCACCTTTTTCTTAGAAGCGTTGACAAAATAGATAGGGTAACGGGTGTAGGAGGAACACCTGTTCAAATGTCAGTTGATGGGTTGTTACATGCGTATAAATTCCAAATCCACAGTTGATCATGAGAGCTTCCTTTTGGCTAGGAGGAACTACCTGTAATGAAAGCAAGACCACCAGAAAGAATTAAACAATATGAGCAGTGAACTCCCTAGCGTAAGTTAGATCCCGGAAGTATGGTACTACCTAGATGGCTGTCAGTCCACTGTTTTAAACAAATTAATGCTGAAAAACAAGGTAAATCCTATTTGTTATTTTAAAATGATTTAGGTATCTCACTTAAAAACATAATAAGAAAATAGATCTAATCTAACAGGCTAAGCTAGAATAAAATCCACAGGTCAAATGGTTGATTTTGGGTTCTGCAGGTCCAATAAAGGTCTTGCAGGTAGGTCACAGGTGAGTGAGGGTGAAGTAAAATGTAGGTGGATAAGTCTTTATTTAAGGCTATGTGGGAAAACACAGAGATTGACGTTGGTTAGGGGTGACCAGCCTCGCCGTTAGGTATAACCAGCACCTGGTTACTGTGAGATCTGAAAATGTCATAGAACAGGAGTTTTGGTCTCCTTTGTGATCGCATTAAAGGATTTTTGGTTGGTCGGGACGAGGTAATGGGTAACTAGAGTAGGTTTTTGGTGAGGTTTTAATGGGTCTATGGAGATACAAAAGTGTTGGCGAAGGTCAATAGGGAGCAAGAAAAATGATGGATGATAAAATAATGATGAAATGAAATAACCAGGAAAGTATGATGTTGTACTTACTTGGATTTCATGTTCCTAAAAGTATATGTGTGAAGGATGGAGGTGTTAATGATGGGTTTAAAGGCTGCAAGTGATCACCAACTGAAGAAAATATTCTACATGGGCTGCATGCACACTCCTCCTTTACTTGGATAGATCAGAACAGGTGGCTGGGATGGCTATGTAGGAGAAGATGCTCAACCTCCTTCCTTGGATGTGAGTTCTTGTTAGAATTGGCTCTCTGAAGATGTGTTATCTCTTTGAGATCTCGTTCTCTGCTTGTCAACTTTCTTGCTTCCAACTTCCAAGTTCCAAATTCCCAACCTTGAGAATAAAGTTGTTTAGGGGTTAAAAACTGGGTAATCTGATGGTGGTCCATGGCTTAACCAACGACAGATAGGGGTAACCGATGTCAGTCAAGGTGGGATTTCCTAGGTTTACCAAACTTAGGGGAGATCCTCCTGATTTCCTTGGATCTTGTGTCGTTATCTCACAGATTCACACTGGGAGCTTCTTTTGAGCATGTGGGAATGTGGTTAGAGGGAATGTAGGCATTGATTTTTAGGGTTTGGGTAAGTCTTAGTTAGTTATAAAAACTTACTAAGAATAGGTCTTTAAGGTTGAGTTAGCTTAATGATGTGTCTAGGTGAAGTGTATGTGTGGATATTATCTAAATTAAGATATTTAAATAATAAATATGGTGAGGATAATGACATTAATTTAATTAAATTAATATTAGTAGATGTAAAAGGGGGTCATGGCTAGGTTAGATGTGATGAAGGGTATCTTATATATCGAGAAACAAAAGGGGAATGTGACCTAATTTTAGTGTCTACATTTTGCCCCTTTTTGTTGCATAGCTTGTATTGGTAAGTGATGCTAACAAAAATAAGATGTAGTTACCCCATGTGGGGGTGAAGGTGATCCCCCTCAAACCAGGAACTGATGAAGCAGACAGGCTGAAGCGGCGAGTGGTTTGATAAAAGGTAATGTGAGGAAAAGTTAAGTGGTGTAAGGGAAGAGAGTGAAAGGTCTACTCGGGTGATTTAGGTAATGGGTCAGGGTCAAAGGTAGCAACAGTCAAACACATGCACACGTACGTATAAACTGCAACACACTACTAGTTTGAACGGCAAGCCAAACTCTACATTGTTTAAGGTCGATAGGTTTATCTAAACAAGGGTGAAGTGAATCTAGTATCCGAGGTATATGATAAGGTTAAGGAAACACAACGTAGGTTAGGTGCAGGAACAGTTTAGGTATGTTCCCTGATACACCAAAGGTAGGGTCAAGATAAACGGTCATGACAATAGGCTAGGTAAGGTCATTAGGTCAACAACACAGGTAACAGTGCCGCAAGATATAGTGAACACATGAGGTCAAAGGTCACTAGCAATGGTCCATGTCTAAATATCGAGATCACGACACAGCTAAGGCCGAGGTAGGGGTAAAATAATAAGGCATCAATAACAGACACGAGGAGGTTGAAGAAGGTGGAGGGCTAGAGGTGAAGGTAAAGTGGTCTAGGTAGGTGTAGGGGAGGCAAAAGAAAGAGGAGGTAAGGAAAATGAGGTAAATGTGAGGGCAACGAGTATGCCAGGGTAACTGACAGTCGGTCAGGTATAAATTGGTGACGGTGTAGGGGAACCGACGGTGGTAGTCTAAGGCCAGAAGACCGGTAGTAGGTCAAGGGTTAATCGACGTCGGTCAGGTTGGGAAGGGTATAAAAAGTGGAAAACCCACATGTTTGAAAAGTCAGTTGTGCATTTGGAAAAAGGAGAAAAGGACAAGAAGATAGAAAAGAGGAATAGGAAAAAAGAGTATAGCAGAGAGCTTGGTTGGTGAGCCACATAGGTGAGATTGATTAGGTGCAAGAGGTGGGGACTTGCGAGATTAGGGGGCAAGTGAATTCATGTGGCTGGAGAGAGTTGGTTGTTCAGTTGAGGATGATAGAGGCTGGAGAGGGCTCGAGAGGAGTGGCAACGCAGAGGCCGGAGGTTCCACCACGATGGTGGCAGTGAGATCAGGTAGGATTTGAACCTTTGGTTTTGATTTTTTGAGTTAATTTGATGTAAAATGTAGAAAATATAAAAAAAAATGGGGGGGTTTGGGGGGAAATGAATTTCAAAATGGGAAAAAGAGAGGGAAAAGGTAATATTGAATGGTAGGGGGTAGGGAAAAAGGGTAATGTAGGAACAATTAAGGGTGTAAAGAGGGATTTGGGTGGGTAGAATGTTGAGGAAGGGAAAAATTAGGGTTGGAAAGTCAGGGCAGGTGGTGCGATAGTGACTGACGTCGGTTGACTTGTGGCCGACGTTGGTGGGTAGTGACGTAGTGTATCACAAGAACAGTGACCAGTGAGCCTGTCCAGTGTGAGACTATAGTCTGGACACCCTAACTGTGGTCGGTTATTCCTTAGGTTACAAAGGGTATGTATTGGGTTGGAGGGACTATAGTTAGATAGAGATTGGATAGAGAGTTTGGTACCATTTTGGTGAGGGTTAGGAGTAGATAGGTTCGGGACTGTGTGAGGTGAAGGTTTGGTTTAGGACAAGGTATGTTAGATACCATTGCTTTTGTAGGATGCAGGTGAGAGACGAGGTGCAGATGAGAGCCTGGGTCTCACCCCATCTGGAAGATTCGACAGGGTAGGAGGAACAAACCATCGACCATTAGTTAGAGTGATGTAGGGGTGACAGTGGGATTGGGTAGGGGTGGGCACGTATAGAGGATAGTAGTCTAGGTAGGCACAGTCTGGGAGGTAAGGGTCATCAGGTATAGGGACTGAGAGGCCAACAGCCATGGATACCAATGGGTAGAGATGACGATCAGCCTGGAGGTACAGTCTATAGGAGGATGCAATCCTGGCTGTAGATATTGGTAGAGGTGTATGAGACCATCTCTTCAGAGGTGTCTGAGTAGACTACTGGCTCACACGTTTTTGGTGAGGGTGTGGTGGACCTGACGGTTCCATAGGAGCTAGCCTAAGTTATGGACATCTATCAGTACAGGGGTCAGCATCAGATGATCATGACTGTTAGTGGTACTTGTGATCAAGGCAGTGTGTTGCCATTGACACTACCGGGTTAGAGGAGAGATGTCAAGGTCACTACAAATGGGAGATCATTCCCTGACATGATGAGACATTGGATATGATTCGCTATGGGCACCTGTATTGTTGGACACAGATGTATAGACTAGCCTGTGTGCCGAATGGGTGATTTTTGTATTAGATAGCAGCCTGCTGTGCCATATGATACATTATTGGGTGTAGAGATACACATTTATGTGATACCTTGTACATTATATGGATACACACATGTAACCTACTGAGGAGATAGATGATATTTACCGAGTGATTTTTGTGATGTGTATGATTTTACTGATACCAGCCTACGAGCCGAAGAAATTTTTGTATTAGATAGCATGCCTAGAGTCAGCCGATGATGATTATTTTGGAGATACACATGGATATGTGATACAGGTGTACATTGTATTGATACACACATGTATATATGAGGAGATAGATTATATTCAGGTGATGATTGTTGTGATGTGTATGAGTTTTACTTTATTATGATATGGATGGAAAATAGATAAGCTAGGCATGATAGAGTCAGGTCATAGGCATGGATCAAGTCAGGTCAGTTTAGGCATGGATCGAGTCAGGTCAGTTTTTAGGCATGGATCGAGTTAGTCAGGTCAGTTTAGGCATGGATTGAGTCAGGTCAGTTTAGGCATGGATCGAGTCAGGTCGGTTTAGGCATGGATTGAGTCAAGTCAGTTTAGGTATGGATTGAGTCAGGTTAGGCATGGTTGAGGCAAGGATTGAATTAGGTTTGTTTAGGCATGGTTGAGTTAGGTTGGTTTTAGGCATGGATGTTAATTTTAGTATTTTTATAACAAATGGCAATATAAATGCATGAGATAGTGTAAAATGTGGAAAATGTTGGTTATGTATGAAAATGTGAAATAATATAAGTGGTAAAAGTTATGTGGTATATGGTTTAGATGTCTAGTTTTTTGATATGAAAAGGAAATCAGGTATAGGTGGGGGAAATGGTTAGGGTAAAGAGTGGCTAAGCTAACCTTCTACGGCCCCTTGCCTTAGAAGTGTCTGCCTACATATTCCTAGCAAAAAGGGACCTCAGACCGATGTAGTTCTCCCATAAGCTAGGGAAGAAGATGAAAATGAGTTGGTAGGTTTGTGGTCATGTTGTGGGTTTGGGTTTAATAGGTGAGGGTAGATGATAGTAAAAATGTTGTAGGTGAGGGAGACTATGGTGAAAGGGGAGGATGACACCAAAAGGTAAGTGTCGAGGACTAAGTCCTGTATAAGAAGATCAACAGGTAATGAAGAAGAGAAAAGATAAGAGGGGGCAAGAAAGCCACCCGATTGTCAAGGATCAAAACGTATGAAACACATCTATAGATAGGCTAATGAACGTAAGACCCTAAAGACATTACATGATTGATAATTCTAAGAATGATGAATAGTCACATGATCCCCAAATGTCTTAGGTTTAATAGGTCCCTTGAGGTATGAAGTGAAAAGACAATGGGTAGAGGAGGTGCAAGTAATTGGGTCCTAAAATGGGAAGTAGAATGCCTTGGGCAATAGAGCCAAGATCACAATAGGAAAGTCCATGACGAAAAAGCTTATTTTTCTTTTTCTTTTCTTTTTGACTTTATAAATAGACTAAATGTTGCAGGAAGTCTATACGGGAGGAATATATGTCTCCTTGAGGTCTTTTGCGAAGCTGATCAATGCGGGAAGCTTTTGAATTTTGATTTTTGAGAAAATAGTCCTCTTTTTTAAAAGACTATGTAGAGAGTTGCGAGCTTTTTATAGTTTTCCTTCGAGGGAGCAATCTACTCATAGCGAAAATTAAAGGCAAAAAAAATCCTTTTGAGGGATTCATCTTTTATATTGGAATTTTGACTCAAGGAGTTCATCCCTTATTTTGGAAGATGTCCTTCTGAGGGATTCATCTTTTTTTTGGCTTTTAAGTCATGGATGAGACTATAACGAAGAATTTGGTTCTTGCTGAGAAGGCAAGGATGAATGACCATGGGATCTCATCTAAAAGAAGATGAAAAGTATCCATGAGAATCATGCCATGTGTAGAGCCATGGTGCACATATTTAAGAAAAGGCAAAAGGGTGACGGGTAATCACATGATCCTTGTTTAATCGTTGGAGATGAGATGTGGAAAATGGTAAATGGCGCTCAAGGGACAAGCATGAACTAGATAAATAGTGATGTAGGAATAGAGGTCAATAGTAGAATGGTTAAAGATGCAAGGCATTGAGGGGCTCAGGTTTGGGTTTACCATCAAGTGAAGACAAACGATAAGCACCTGATCTATAGTCATGGGTCACGATGTATGGTCCAAGCCAATTAGGAGCAAATTTTCCCCATTTTCTTTTCTCTACTTTGGTTACGTGTTTATTTTCTTTCAAAACAAGGTCACCAACTTAGAAGGTTCAATCATGAACACGTTTGTCATAAGCATGTTTGATGCGTTGTTGATGAACTTGAAGGTGATCCAGAGCGTTAAGACAACATTTGTCTAATAACTCTAGTTGTGTTAAGCAGTTCCTAATGAAATTCATCATTAGTAAGCATGTCATGGAGAGGAAATGTGAAGTGAGGGGATCTAGACTTCAAGAGGTAGAATAGCCTCATTACCGTAGACCAGTGAAAAGGGTGTAGCCATGCAGTGGCAGTGCGAATACTAGTGCGGTATGCCCATAGAGAAAAAGGAATGTGCGTATGCCAATCCTTCCCAATATCGTCAACCACTTTCATGAGAATTTAATTAAGAGTTTTATTAGTGGATTCAGATTGGCCATTGGTTTGTGGGTAATAAGGTGAGGAGAAACTAAGCTGAATGTTGAAGGCGTCGCAAATATTTTGCAGTGTTTTGTTTTTGAACTATTTTCCATTGTCATTGATGAGGCGATGAGGGACACCAAAGTGACAAATGATGTGATGGTTAATGAACTCACATATTTTCTCAGCTTTCATGGAAATGAGTGGTATGGATTTTACCCATTTAGTGTAGTATTCGGTAGCAGTTATGATCCATTGATGGCATTGGGAAGAATGAGGATTGATTTCTCCGACAAGATCAAAACCCCATTAAGAGAAGGGCCAAAGGTCACGAGTGACCTGTAAGGAATGACTGGGTGTATGATGAAGGTTGTAATGTTGTTGAAATTTCACGCAGCATTTGACATAGTTGCAACAATCATGGTTAAGGGTCGGCCAGTAATTTCCTGGGAAAATGAAATACGCTTAGCAATAGCAAGGCCACTAATGTGACCTCCATATATGCCATCATCAACTTCCTTGATGGCATAAGGAATTTCAAAACTTGTGAGGTATCGTAATAGAATGCCATCAAGGCCGTGCTTATAGAGGAGTCCCCCTAGGATAACGAAATGGGATACCTTCTTAAGGAAGGCGTGCATTGTCCGTTACGGGTGATA
This sequence comes from Taxus chinensis, assembly GCA_019776745.2. Taxonomy (NCBI): domain Eukaryota; kingdom Viridiplantae; phylum Streptophyta; class Pinopsida; order Cupressales; family Taxaceae; genus Taxus; species Taxus chinensis. The sequence continues at coordinate 938,475,701 of CM034147.1, read as the reverse complement.
TCGGGAGGTAAGATGGAGAAGGAAAGGTAGTTAGAGTATTGTTTGTACCAAAGGTCACTCAGATCAGGGGTATCAACTCCAATTGAGTAAACATCGTGAGGTAAATAAGAAGGTGAATGGAGGTGTTGTACAGTGAACAAATATTTTGGAATCAGTAGGGGAAGCGGGTAGTTGGCAAGCTAAGAAGGCCATAGTGTTTGTAAATTTTTTGGTTGACCCATTGGATGGTTTGAAGGGTGTAACGATCAAAGGTGGTCAAAAGTAAATCTACATGATGTTTATACTTTTGAAGTATCTCCTTACGAAATTGGTACATACCATTTACTTGGTTTATGACCAATTAGGAATCACCAAAGATCTGGATGGATTTGACATTGAGGACATAGGAAGTCTGGAGACCTAGTATGAGTGCTTTGTACTCGACAATATTGTTGGTGCATTCAAAGTATAGTTTGAAAGACAAGGGGCATGGGTTCTTCATATAGAGGGACGAGGATAACACCAGCTCCACCCCTACGCTGAACACTTAGAACCATCAAAGAACAATTTCATTTGGTAAGGAGGTTCACCCAAGGAAAGGGTAGCAATGGATTCATCAAGAAAGTAAAAATTAGAGGGCTTGGTCCCCCGGCAATAGGTGCATCATCCAGTTGGTCAGCAATAACTTAGCCCTTAATGGAATTTTGGTGAATGAATTTGAGGTCAAGATCAGATAAAAGCATAAGCCATCGCACGGTGTGCTTAATATTGATAAGGTTTAGCGTACATGAAGTGTAAGGGGTGGGTCAGTGTTGGTCACAACATAGGTTTTATGGTTGAGTAAATAATGGCGGAGTTTGGTGGCGACAAAAACTAAGGCTAAGAAAAGCTTTTATAGGGTAAGTTATATTGGGTTTCCATAGTCCAAAAGGGTACAACTAATGTAATTAATTACCTGCTCCCTATGTTGTTCATTGCAACGAACGAGCATGGCTCCTAAGGAATTATCGGTAGTTGATATGTATAGGCTAAAAAGGTTGATCATCTTTCAGGTGAAATGAGGATGGGGTGGTTGGAAAAGGTATTATTTTAGGGCCTCAAAAGCTGTTGTGACAGTCATCATCCCATTTAAAGGAGACATCCTTCCTAAGCAGATTATGAAATGGTTGACACCGATTTGATAATTGTGAAATGAAACAGTGGAATGGACTGTAATTTACCTTGCAGGCTACGGATTTATTTGAGGTTTGTGGGCGGAGGCATTTCCTGAATGGCCTTGAATTTAGCAGGGTCAACTTCTATACCATGTAAGGAAATGATAAATCCCAAGATTTTTCCTGAGAGGACCATGCAAAGACGCATTTTTTAAGTTAAAGGCGGACATGTAATATTTGATGAGGCGATCGAAGATGGTTTTAAGGATAGCGAGGTGCTCGGCACGCAGCATTTAGATTTAGCAAAGAGATTATCCATGTAATCATCCAATATGCGATGCATGACATCATGAAATATGTAATTCATTAGCACGCTGATATGTAACATCAGTGTTTTTAAGGTCAAAAGGAATGACTCGATAGAAAAAGGTTCCCCAAGGGGTAATGAATGCAGTCTTATGTTGATCTTCTGGGGAAAGAAAAATTAGGTTATAACCTGAGAAACCATCCATGAGTGAGATAATCTCGTGACCTGTGGTAAGGTCAACCAGTTGATCAATACCAAACAAGGTAAAATCATCTTTTAGGCAGGTGACGTTGAGGTCTCGGAAGTCCATGTAAATGCAGAGTCCCCCTATTGCTTTAGTAACATGCACAATATTAGAAATCCAACAAGGATAATCAATGGCTAAGATGAAGGAAACAAAAAGAAGATGTTGAATTTCTTCTTTGACGAGAAGGGCAATGAGAGGGTGCATTTTCCTTAGCTTTTGTTTAATAGGCTTGGCATCAGGGATGATTACGATATTTGTGGGACCACTATGGTGGGGTCAATACCAGAGCATGTCTGTGTAAGACCAAGAGAAATCATGGTTATGATGTTGGAGAAAGGAAGTGATGGCTTCCTATTCAGCAACATCTAAAGATTGTCTGATCTTTAGGATGTGTGGGGTCGTCCTCAGTATGAATGTTGATCTTGATAATTGATTCATTCAACATGGTTTACATCTCAGAGGGTATCGACCGATGAATATATGAGACTTCTGCACCAAGGTAGGTGAGTATGGATTCATTATCCTGACATTGAACGACGTTAATGGTCAGTGTGTCGTCGTCGATCATCTTAGGATACAAGAATGGGAGAGTGGAAGGGGCCTTTCCTTCGTGTTGATAAGTCAAAGGCCCCAAGGAAATGGTGTTTATGAAAAAACAAAAGTCAGGATGGGATAGATTCAAGATCCATTGACTCTGATCAGTGAGGGTAGTGATGAAGGTGGAGAAGGGCTAGGGTCTGCAATGAGTTCAATGCTGGTCCTGTTTGGTAGGAGGTTCAGGGAAGCCGATACCACTCTATGGTCATTATGTTTACGGGTGGTACATGTAATAATGGTATGGCGACCTTTCTTGTATAATCCAAAACAAAAACCCTTCCACACACAGTGGTGCAAGAAGGTGTGGGGAAAACGACGATTGGTAAGTGATTGGAAGTCAGCTGAAAATGGGCGGGGTTGTGATGGTGGTTCAGGTGTGTAGGTGGTAATATCAAGTCCCTCATAGGTGAGACTAGTAGGAAGATGAGGAGGACCATAAAGGAGGCATTCTCTTATACAGTGATCATAGTGAGGGTGTTGGTGAAGGCTTCCATACTCATGTGGAGTAAGGAAGGTGTTGACACTATATAGGTGGTATTCCCCTAGAGTGAGGTGTTGGAAAACACCTTCCAAGGGATCAGTGGTTGGTATGTCGGTAGCTGGTATGGATGATGTGTCAGAGGTTGATGCAGAGGTGGTGTTAACGGATTAGGAAGCTAATGGGTCAGACATGTAGGTTATAGTAGCGGTAGGCGTGGAGGAGGTATGTGCGGTGAAAGTAATGGCTGTACTGGTAGGTATGGGTGTAGGTGTAGGTGAAGCGGTATTGGTTACAAAAGTAGATGGATTGATTGGTATGAGTACATCGTTGGGTCGGTAAAGCATGTTACATGTTTTGAAAGGTGATGGGTTAGCTAGAATGGTATAAGTGTGTCCTTCATGTTCAAACTTTACACAATGATGTAAAGTGGAGGGAACACAACCCATGACATGGATCCAAGGTCTACCAAGCATCAAGTTATATTGGAATTCCCCCTACAAAACATAAAACAATTCTGGAATAGTGTGGGGGGCCATGCAAACGTGCAGGATGATAGTGCCTAATGTGGAAGTGATAACATCGTTAAATGAACACAACATGACCAGATGTTTGTGCATGTAATTGTTAGGTATGCGTATTTGAGAAAATACATGGGATGAAATGATGCTAATGCTAGTGCCTCCATCAATCATCACACGGCATACCCGTATGTCATCAATGTGTAAAAAGATGAAGAGGGCTAGGTCCGGGTCATCATTTTGGTATGGTGTGATCTCTGTCTCTGAGAAGCTGAGGGAGGCCACTTGGTGAACAAGGTGAGGTGAGGATGAAGGTGGTAATTTGGTGAGAGAGGCTACATGATGGGGTGTGATAATGGATGCTACGGGTGTAGGGTCATTGGGTAAAACCTCGATAGATTAAAGAACCTCCTTGAGGGCTTGACGATGGGATTCTGAGGTTTGGATGAGGTCATATAAGGACATTTTGAGGTGTGATTGGTGTAATTGTTTGAGCATGGCATGATGTGTGATGCCATTAGAAATGGGGTATGTGGGGCAATAGATAGTTATCTTAGGTATGGTTACAAATGGTATGTTGGGTATAGGATTGGTTGGTGGGTCAGTTGCCTTTCCTTTACCCTTCTTCACATGTGTAGTGACATGTACCATGTTGATTTGAGGGAAATTGTCAAATGGAGAGGGTGTAGGGTAAGTGGTATAATGACATGAAGGGAAAAAACCTACGGGAGGAGAAAATCCCTGTGAGGTCAGTTGGGCGTAGCGACATTTGGGTGGTGGCATGGTAAGTTCTTTGATGTGAACCATGTTAATTTCAAATTTTGTGTGTGGTTCTAGGAGCTGTGAGGGGGGAGGTTGTGGTTGTTGAGTGCGTAGTGTGGTAATGGATGTAGGTGAAGTAGGGTCCTCGTCTAAAAGGTCATCATCATCAAAGTTGGTTTCTGGTGGACACAATTGGATAAGGACAATTTTCAAGGCCTTTCCGTTCTCCACATAATGCCCTAGCACATGATGGTATGCAAATATTTTTGTATCATCAAACACCTTTGGCTTGGGTTTGAGGGGGTCATAAGTTCAGAGTGGTGGAAATGTGATAACAGAAGTCTCAAGTAGGTTGGTTAAAATTTTGGCATAGGACCCTGCTAGTGGATCACAATGGGAAGTGAATGTGGGTTTGGGTGTAGGTGTGGTTGGTTGTCAGGGAATTATTTTTGGAGTTGTAGGAAGGGGTCGAGCTATGGATTTAGGTGCTGGTGTGGTTTGAGGTATCTGTCGGGTTCGTTTGGGTAGTGATATAGTAGATGGATGGGTAGGAGGGCGTGGTTTTATTTTTGGGCTGCACCTTCTTGGGTAAAGGTGATGTGGGTGTACGAGGTCAAGAAGGAAAAGTAGATGGAGGAAGAGGGTGAGTTGCCCACAGGGATAATGGAGGTGCTATGAAGGCAGATGACGCGGGTCGTGCTTTGGGTGTGATGGACAATAACTGAAGTGTAGTAGGTAGTGAAGCAATAGCTGAGGGTATTGGAGCTATCAGTGGTAAATAAACTACAGGTGCGGGTGTAAGTCGTGTTGTGTGCCTGGGTAGGTTAGAGGTTTGTGAGGAAGGAATGGGTTGTTGTTTTATTGGGTTATGAATGAGTGAGGGGTGCTTGACCCTGTTGGGCAGCTGAGGTCTTAAGGCAGATGGGACAAGTGTGGGTGTGATTGTTGCGGTAGGGGTATGAGGTTGATGAGTTTGTTTCTTTAGTTTAGGTTTCGGAGTAGGTGTGGTTTTAACGTTGGAGGATGTAGTTAAATCCAGTTTAATAGGTGGATGAGTAAGGCTAGTGTTCGGGGTGACCCCTAATGTGGTAATAGGTTTAGTGGAGGTAAATATTGTGGGTATGGGTTTGGGTTTAGGCGTAGGTTGGGTTATGGGTAAGGGTGTGGTGTGAGTGTTAACAGATATCGTGGAAGGGGTTACGAAAATATTGGTTGTATGTGGCTTGATGGGTGAAAATGTGCTTGGGTAGATAGTGGAGGTGTCATCGAGGGATCTCTACATTTGTGTTGAGACAAGGAGTAAGAGGCGTCACCATAACAAAGCTCTATCCACATACTCTAAGTGATCATCCAAACATGAGAATGGCATGTTTGTGGGTGGAGTTAGTGAGGAACTAATGGGAATTCCTGTAAAATGCATCTTAGAGATGGAGAATCGCTTGGCTTCATCTTCCGTGGGTAAGAGAGCTAAAAGTAGGTCTGTTGGATGTCAGGTAACAGATGGAGAATGCTCACCAAGAGGCAAAGGTATCCCCACTGGGTCTTTTATGGGTGGAAGGGATGATGGGAGTTCCTCTATGAGTGAAGGAATGGATGGGTGCTCCTCTGTGGGTGGAGGAGGTAATGGGTGCTCCTCTATGGGTGGAGGAGGTACAATAGGTAAAGGTTTGCTAAGTGGAGAAGATAGGGGTGAGATGGTCTCAATGTTAGTAGAAGACTCCTCTATAGGTGGTGTAGGAGATGAAGGGTGTTATTCTATTGGTGAAGGAATAATGATGGTTGGTTTAGATGTGGAAGGAGTATTTCGAGCTAGGATTTCCTCTATGGAAGGTATGTGAGGTAATTGAGATGCGATAGGTACCTCATTAAAGATTGCATGAACCTCATGAGTATGGGTATCATGAGTGGATGTCTCACTGGTTTGATTGGATGAAGGGGCATGATTGGGAATTTTTTTTAAAGATTTATAGATTTTGGTTGGGGGTGGCATTGGGATTATCCACAGTCAACTTGCTTTTCTTGAGCATTTCTTGGATAATATTCTTAAAAGTGATGCAGTTACCGTGACTATGACCTTTCACTCGGTGATAGTTACAGAAATATTGTTCCTTATACCATGCGGTCATGGGGCGAGCAGGGTCAAAACTAGTGTGTGGTTTTATGGGTGGAAGGGTGATGACGCCAGATTTGATAAGCTCTTCTAAAATAGAAGAGTAAGGTTCCCCAATTGGGGTATATTTTTGCTGCTATTGTCTAAATTGAAAATCTTGAACATGTGATAGATTAGATGATGGTGTAGCTTGATTGGATGGATGAGTTTGACCGGCCTTGAGTACCAATGTGTTAGTGGTACCTTTAGCCTTTAAGTAATTAGTCAGAGGTTTGGTAGAAGAGGAGGTTTCATTCAACTTGAATGCCAAATTCTTATTTCGTAATTGGATATTATTCTCTTCGATGGCTCGAAACTCTAACTTTCGTGCCATAGTGAATGCCTCATCAAATGTTTGGAAATTTTGGACCTGTAGGGTCAGGGAGATATGTCTGGAGCAAGCTTGAGTGGAGAGATTGATGAGTTTAGTTTGTGGCAGTTGAAAGGTAAGTTGATTAATCAAGATGTGCCAAAGAGTGAAAAAATCTGTGATAGATTCATCCTCGTACTGCCGTGTGGAATATAGATTGGTCATGATAACTTTCTTGGCGATATTGATAGAAAAATGATCCAAGAAATCTTGGTCTACCTGATTGAATGAAAATATGTAGTGTTTGGGTAACCCACTATACCAGTCTAATGTAGGTCTAGTGAGGGACATGGGAAAAGTTCTCAAAAGTAAGGCATCATCATGAGAAATCAAATAACATTCATGTTTAAATGAGCGCAAATACTGTTGTGGGTATTCCTTACTATTGAAGTGGTTGAATTTTGGCATTTCCTAATGCACAGGGTATGAACGGATGGGAATGGATGGGTAAATAGGCTCGTTACAAATTTCATCATAAGTGAGAATGTTGCGGGATTTGGAAACCGATGCCTCTAGTGTTTGCATCTTATCCATCATCAATATAATTAGGTCGTTGGTGGGTTGTGATGATTGGATGCCTCCTATAGCATGAGGAGGTTGGTTTTGGGTGTATAATGGGTGTGGCATTCCAATGTATGGGGCTGCCATGTAAGGTGGTGGAGAAGAAGGAAATGAAATAGGGGGTACGTACCTGGAATGAATAATAGATGAAACAAGTGGTTGTTAGTAGTATGCATATGGGGGAGGAAGGGTTGTGGTAACCCTAGTAGAAATAGGGGTAAAGATTGTGGAATGGAAAGAACTTTATTCTGAAATGGGATAGAGGTCAATGACACTGGGGGTGGGAATGTAGCCATAAGTATGTGTGAGACATGAGGGGTGGATGAGGTTGTATTTGGGGTAATCGTCGAGGGTATGGTGGATGTAATGGGTGTGACAGAGGTAACAGATGCGGAAGTCATGGGGGGTATGAAATCTAATTGTGAAACGACTAGGGGTAAGGTGGATGCAGGTAGCACAGAGCCAGATGGGGCTGATGTGGAAGTGGGTACGAGAGTCAAGGGGATAGATACGGGCATGCCTTATATCAACTGACCCAAGGTGTCTCAAGTGGATGAATGGGAGAGGTAAAATTGCAAGGCAGAAGGGTTCTGGTTAAGGAGTCATGCGAACTCCTCATCTCTGGTAGCGATATTAGTAGGTTGGATGGGATCCATGGCTGGTGATAAAATAGAAGGCAGTGAAGGACTAGGTGGGAGAGGCTGGTAACTGGCATGGAACATGAGGGCATTCATTTGTCTTTGGGTCAGTACCATGTGAACCAGTACTGATCAGGTAGGGCTTCTTCTCTGTAAATGATACAGAGAACAACAGGAACAGGTTAATATGGTGATAAAAAAAATGGATGACGTAACAAATAGTGGGTGGAATATGAAATAGGTTAACCGATGTCAGTTAAGGAAAACTGACATCGGTCAGGGGTAACCACTGCTGGTCACTATAGAAAATGGACAGTGAGTAAACAGTGAAGCAGAGGAAAAATATGACAAGTATGCCAAATCTAGGGATGTGTAAAATGTTAATGGGAAAAGTGATAGTGGTAGAGACAGTGGAAAGTGGAAGAAAGTGAAGTGATAATGTCCTTTCGAATAGGTTAGCAAAAGGACCTGGAATTGATGTTGATTGAGTTTAACCGATGGCGGTCAGAGGTAACCGATGACGGTTACTATGAGATTGAAACGGTGATGAGAAAAAGTGGTTGTGAATTAGAATTTGATGTGGAATCTGACCCAAAATTCTAGGAATGATGGTGATATGGCCCAAGCAATCTCAGGTGATTCTGGAATACACCAGCTATGATGAGGAGCGTGCAAGGATGAACAAAAAAGTGATGAACGTGATCTTTCACCTTGAAACACAAACCAAGCAGAAACACTAAGAAAATGTAATCCTAAGAGTGCCCTTTTCTATTATGTTTGTTTAGCTTATGCTATTTAGAGATTGACACATGAATTGTGAAATAGATTTTTTTGGTGAGGATGGCTTCCTACAAAGAAGGATATCTAAAGGGTGAGGTGTTCAGGTTTGTTATGGTGGGGGTGGGCTACGCTCTGAAGTATGACTCGACATACCAGTGAGTTGGGTGCCCACTGTGTCGTGATTTTGTGATCACGTACAACTTATTCCAGGTAATATGTTGTTTAAGAATGTATGTATTTGAATTTTTGTGTGGTTTGGTAAGACTCAGAGAAAGAGAAAAGGATAGAAGTGCTTTTCTATGATTCGTTTGTCAACCATCAGCTGGTAATGACTTCTAGCGTATAGGTTGCCCTCAATTAATGTGAGCTAATGCAGAAAATCATAATGAAATTTAATGATTTTAAAACCCAAATTGAAAATGTGAAATTGGATGACACAATAAGATGAATAGGAAGAGGGATGCTCTTTCACTAAAATGTAGAAAACATGAAGAAATGAATCTTTTTACATACACCAAAAGATAAGTTTCCTTTAGAGAAAAATAGAAAGAAGGAGTGGATTTCCAGGGAAGAAAATTAGTGTGTACACTTTTAGAAGGGAAAAAAACACACAATTTTTTCTTAGGAATGAATGAAATGTAAGGAACCCTGGATGAGTCCCACTGAGATGTGCCAAAAATGTTTCACCTTTTTCTTATATTGTTTCTTAGAATTGTTGACGAAACAGATAGGGTAATGGGCGTAGGAGGAATACCTATTCAAATATCAGTTGATGGGTTTGTTGTGCACATATTACTTCTAAATCCATAGTTGATCATGAGAGCTTCCTTTTGGCTAGGAGGAACTATCTATAATGAAAGAAAGACCACCAGAAAGGATTAAACAATATGGGTAGTGAACTGCCTAGCATGAGCTAGATTCGGGAAGTATGATACTCCCTAGATGGTTGTAAGTCCATTGTTTTAAATAAATTAATGTTATAAACAAAGTAAATCCTATTATTATTTTAAAATTATTTAGGTATCTCAGTTAAAAACACAATAAGAAAACTAGATCTAATCTAACATGCTAAGCTAGAATAGAATCCATAGGTAAAATGGTTGGTTCTGGGTTTTGCAGCTCCCTAATAAAGGTCTCAGGTAGGTCGCAAGTCAGTGAGAGTGAGGTAAAATAAGGTGGGTAGGTCTCTGTTTAAGGCTATGTGGGTGAACACAGAGACTGGCATCAGTCAAGGGTGACCAGACTCAGGTTAGGTATAACCGGTGCTAGTTACTGTGAGATTTGGAAACGTCACAGAACGGGGTTTTAGTCTCCTTTGTGATTGCACAAAGGATTTGGTTGGTCAGGGATGAGGTATTGGGTGACTGGAATAGGTTTTTGTGAGGTTTTAATGGGTCTATGGAGGTACAAAATGTTGGAGATGGTCAATAGGGACCAAGATAAACAATGGATGATAAAATAATGATAAAATGAAATAACCAAGAAAGTATGATGTTGTACTTACTTGGATTTCATTCCTAAATGTCCTATGTGTGAAGGATGGAGGTGCTGATGATGGGTTTGAAGGTTGCAAGTGATCACCAACTGAAGAAAAGCTTCTGCATGGGATGCATGCATGCTCCTCTTTTGCTTGGATAGATCCAAAAGGTGGATGGGATGGCTGTGTAGGAGAAGATGCTCAATCTCCTTCCTTGGATGTGAGTTCTTGCTGGAATTGGCTCTCTAAAGATGCGTTATCTCTTTGAGATGTCGTTCTTTCTCGTCAAATTTCTTGCTTCCATTTCCCAAGTTCCAAATTCCAACCTTGAGAATAAGGTTTTTTATGGGATAAAAGGGATAACTGATAGTGGTTCTGGCTTAACCTGTGATGGTTAGGGGTAACCGACATCGGTCAAGGTAGGATTTTCTAGGTTTACTAAACTTAGGGAGATCCTCCTTATTTCCTCGGATCTTGTGTCATTATCCCATGCGGATTAGACTGGGAGCTTCTTATGAGCATGCATGAATGTGGTTAGAGGGAATGTAGGCATTGATTTTTAGGGTTTGGGTAAGTCTTAGTTAGTTATGGTAACTTACTAAGAATAGGTCTTAGGTTGAGTTAACTTGGTGAGGTGTCTAAGTGAAGTGTTTGTGTAGATATTATTTAAATAAGATATTTAAATAATAAATATAGTGAGGATAACGCATTAATTTAATTAAATTAATATTAGTAGGGTGAAGGGGGGTCATGGCTAGGTAAATGTAATAAAGGGTGGCTTATATGTCGAGGGACCAAAGGGGAAGTGTGACCTAATTTTAGTGTCTACAGGTGGCTATCACATTGAGTATCATCTATCATCTCATGGAACATGTATATACATGTGGATCCCCTACATCATATATATAGCATGAATGCCCTCAAAATATTATTTTCATCTTGCATGTATAGCTAAGCTAATCATCAAATATCATGAAGATCAGTGGGGGCAAAAGGTGTTTGTGCAGAATCACTGAGAAAGAAGCACAATAATCTGATAAAGGATGTGTTGTATGTTTAGAGTACATCATGTTGTGGAGGATCAGTGGATGCCGAAGATTGTGATCTTCTTGACCCAGAGGTAATACATGTGATGATCTAAACTACACATGTTGCGGCTAAATGCACATGTGTGATGCACTCCAAAGAAGTGCGGAAAACTTGTTATTAGCAAAACAAGAGGTATTACATGCAAAGTATCTGAGATCCTACTTATTGGGGTGTGGATCATGATTGTTTACGGTCTTCTCAAATCATTATCCTGAGGTCCCCGGGTTTGAATTGGGAAGATGAAAGGTCATGACCATTTCTTTTCTAGCCATGGGAAGATTGAAAGGTCAGTGACAATTTCTTTTACATCCGTGGGACCAGATGAAAGGTCGTGAATTTCATAACTTGCTAGGGTCGAGCTGTTTAGACTGTCTTAAAGGACTCTGTAATCCTAGTAAATATACTGATCCGAAGAATGGGAATCTGTGAATCCTAACACTGTTTAATCATTGCAAAGTGATCATTAAATGCTAATCAACTTAAGAAAAACTTAGTACTCCAAATGGATTGATTAAAAAATCTGATTATGTGACTGAAAATCATATATCTGAAATTAAGTTCTGTAATTTACTCAAACACTTTTCATTGTTTGATCACCAAGTCCCAAAAATTCAATGTTTCAGATTTACATTGATTTTTCCAATTTTTTCCAATTCTAATTATATTGTGCATCCATATTCAAATTTGGAATGTCAAAGCTTACTACAAATAATTAGAAACTAAAAATCAAAATAAAAAAATCAGAATCTTATAACACCAGAATTGTTTACGGGGTTTGGACTTCATTTCATACGTTTACTCCTGGTTCTCATTCTGAGTGCAACTGATCCATTCAATAATGGAGTTAAATGTATAAACTAGTCAATATGATGCTTTACATTAGACCTGCAACCCCTATTGAATCAAAAGGTACCTGTAAGACTATGTTTTAGATTGTTTGAAGCTACGTTGGCGCATTGGACCTCAGTGCTCTATCTTTTCACCTTCCATGATCCATGGTTGCAACAGTGTCTCCCTCCTTGGTTTTATGTCACTTCGTATTTTTTTAATCCCATGAAAATAAATGCATGTTACAATATATCTCAAAATTGGATAAATGATCACACCATTGGCCGATTTTCATTGGAAATTTTGAGCAACTTTCATACATTGGGTCAAGATCTGGAAGTGAGTAGAAGTGCCCACAAAATGGTGGGACTTTTCCAATGAACTGCCTCCTTATTCCCTTGACACAGACCTAACAATTGTCCATTACAAATACAACGTGAGCATTTATTTATACCGCTTACAAGAGGGTGGTAGGTTCACTACAGGCCTCTTTTTTTTTAGATGGAGGCTTCTAGCGCTTCAAATCCTCTACGTGGATCCATAGGTATGTAGGTGGTTTATACTAATGTATAGCCATTGATATGTACAGTTTGGTGGGAAAGGGAATAGGATAAACCTTTAAATAGTTTTTTTTCCAAATAAATAAAAACTTGATCCCATGGGATTGGGCTTATTACCGTGGAATGGATTATAAATTATTACTTATTCATTATGTATTCCATTTTAAATACGTCTCCCGACTAGGCAAACCTACCAAGCGTCACATTTGATAAGTGGTGCCATTTGTCCACATCATGGCATTGTGGACCCACAACTTTGACTATGCATATCTTAGTCGCCATACGGTGGCTGAGATTCCCCTCTGTAATCAAAATGCGTTAGAAAGCCTCTTGTGACTGAGCTCTATATTTACGCTCGTCGAAGACTAATTTTTAAAAACCATTACAAGACCATTAATTTTTGCCTTGTCACCAATTTCCACGTGTCACCTTGACATTGATCCACTTGTTGACTATGTTGACCAAGAGTTGACTTCCTCTGTTGATTGAAATTTGACTGGACATAACTTGAGCTCCCGAGTGTCTATTTTTTACGTTATTATAGTCGCAGGAAATATCTCTAAAGGATCTACTGCACTGACATGGTTTAGGGAATGTTTAGGGAACTTTTGATCCTAAAAAATATCCCCTGATCACTCCTGCCCACTGAGAAAGGATTTTTGTCCACAAAAAGTTGTTTATCAACCCAAAAATAATTGTATCTCTTCCTGCATTGCAAAAACACATACAAGAACCCAAAATAACATTATAGGTTAATATAAATGCAAATATTTGATTATCTAGTCACCTAATCATATCATATAATAACACTCAATTAAGCTGGTGTTCAACTGAAACATGCTGCAACCCTATCAACTCTGCACACAACTATGAACTATCATACCTCACTGTAATTCCATCACAAATAACTGACTAAATAATAACACCCATTCTATTATGGAAATTTAGTGTTCAAATGTCACCTTATGATACGAACGATTACTTAAAATTACAATTTCATAACACAGATCAATATACAAGACATCTAAACTACCCACAATTAGGCTAGTGCCCATTGTCCCATCTGAAACTATAACAACTGCAATTATTCACTATCTAGAATAAAATAGACTATTAACGCTCAAAAATAGCTATACTCAACTACTGAATCAACATGTGAATCTGCCAAAAATATTGTATCACCATCACAAATAATGATTCAGATAATAACACCCATCTATAATGGAAGCTAGTGTTCAACTGACACTTTGTCATTATGTTAATTACAACTGCAAAATATCCACTATCTAGAATAATTAAACCATCAACTACCCAAAATGGCTATAGTCAAATCTGAATCAACGTGACATATGTAAATATTCTATCTATACATTGAATTGTAAAGGGATATACTATAAACTGTATGCTTGCCCAAATTGGTGAACTGCCATAATCTGCAAAATGATCACCTGGTACCTTTGCAAACCAGTTTGTTAGTGTAATAAATTTACACCCTAATTACAACCACATCTGATAGTTACAAAAATCAAATTTTCCCAAAATGAGGGCCTTATAAATCTAGTGAAAATAACACATGGATAGAACAAGTTTTTCTTATAAGCATCCATAAACTTGCACAAATGACAACACTATAAAACTACAAGTTTCAAAATCGACATTCTGATGATGCTCATATCCCTACATACTATTGTCATAAATGGAATAACCAACAACAATGTGAGAAGATGAATATGAGTATGATGAACCTGTCACTCAAATCTTCTCTACGGCTGCTTCCAAATTATTTCAAAGCTAAATATAAACATAGGATCATATCCCTAACATATAGCTTTGAAAATGTTTACACACTATCACCAGTTACTGCAATGCAAACATAATTTTGAGGAGTGTTTTACCCATCCAATCTACTTAGATTTCTCTGTTTAGGTGGTTTTACCTTCCCCAGTACTAGAATGAGCATTTAGTTACGAGTTTAGATCAACAAATTTTTGTTTGACATTATTGTTCCTTTTTAACAACTTTCCAATGTTGCACTGAAGGAACATACCAACACATCTTAACATCATGACCATTCATTTTACAATGGGAACAAAATTTAACTTCCCTTTTTTTAGGAGTCTTACCCATTTTTTCATTCCCTAGAAATCTATCTAGGAGAATGATTCCTCTGTTTAGGAGAGGTAACCTTTTTTTTCCATTTCTTTCACCTTACCAAGGAGAGATTGGTCTTTAGCACTTTCCTTATCATTCAAAAAAGGCATTAACTTCTTTATCATATTTTTCCTCTTCCAATAATATGTTGCAGAATGATTATTACCTTCAAAAAATGTGCAAGGAAAACCATAATTTCTGTCTACCAGAAGCTATATTGTTCCAGACTGAAAGAGAGTTTTAGAAGTTTTAGGATTTAATTTCCCCTTAGTTTTATTTTTAGTGTAAGTGGGAGGAGGTGGAATTTCATTACCTCTGCTTACCTGCTTTCTTACACCTTTAATTGTTCCTCCTGATGGCAGTATCCTGTCAATTCTAGAGGCGTAGATCCTTGGTTGTTGGAAGCTTGTATTCCTTCAGCTGTTTTGGAACTTTATTCAATTTCCATTTGCCCACTAGAATATCCCAAACCTACAAACTAAGGTTGATCCTCTACCTATATTACGTTAACATCACCTTGTCCATTTTTACCAAGGCCCTTTCCGTTAAATCCCATCTTAACCATTATTTTAGACCCAATTCACTTAGTGTGTTTTTCAAACTAACCCAAAGGAATATATGAAACTAAATGAGAGAAAGAATTAAAATGTGAACAACTTACAGTGCATTCTTCTGTCATAGTACCTACATCTGCTTTGGAAGGAATTTCCTTCTTATGTTCACCTTGTTGCAGATTTTCCAAGATGGCATCCTTGGTCCATATTTCTTCCTGCAACTCTTTAACAAAGCCCATCAACTTCTTGCTCTCTTCAAGCATCTTGTTGACATACTCTTCTTTCTTGGTTATAGAGGATTGTGGCTCAGATTTTAACTGCACTATTTCCTCTTCCAAGGAATAAAATTTATCTCTTAAGAAAGAATTTTCTTCTTAGAGTTGGCAGTTTATGGCTTCAAGCTCATCCAGTTGCTCCTGTTTGGATGACTTTCCCATGATTCCTCATTCCTGCAAACACAACCTGTACTTCCAAAACTACACACTGCGAAAGAAGATTAACAAGCCCCCAAAATGTCTGCACACTGAAAATTGAAATCAATACTAAAACTGAAGCCAAATTTTCAAACACAATTAGAAGCTAATCCGGAAATCTAACTACTCTGATACCAAACTTGATCTGAAAATGTGTGTTGTATTTTTTTCAATTTTAAAAGTTTCCAAAGATCGTGATTTTCTATGAAAAAGATAAAAATATCTGAGATCATCTCTGAATTATGAACACTTTTCATGTTTACACCAAGTCACAATTCGGACCAGAAGTGCATTGAAATTCATGTTTTCCAACTAGCTGTCTTGTGGATCCCTGTTAAAAACTGCATTCAAAGCTTCCAAAAAAAATTAAAAATCAACAAAAAATATCAAATCTTACATCGTTGGAATTGTCTCAGAATTTACTTCATTTCATCTTTTTACTCCGAGTTCTCATTCTGAGTGCAAGGCCTTCAAAAATGGTGTTTTCTGAAACTAGTCCTTATGCTACTTTGCACAGACCTGCCACCCCTTTACAAAAGGTACTGAGCTCGTTTTATATTGTTTGGAGCTCCTTGGCACATTGGCTGGGTGCTTATCTTTTTACCCCATCATGCATGGTTCAAACCCCCCCCTTCTCCGATGCCGCCTCTTTTGTTTTTAATCCCATGTTTTAAATGCATTCTTAATATATTTAATAGGGATAAAATCCCATATTGGCCGCTTAGCATTGGAAATGGGATTAACATCCCACATTGGGTGGATTTGAAGTGGGGAAATCCCACATATGGTGGGATGGAAATTGTTTTAAGGCTTATTAAAGCCTTTTCGACATGTAAATGAAGTGGTCAAAAGACCATGTGGGCATACCCGCCCCCTCCAACAACGCTTCACTACACCCTTTCACATGGAAGCTTCCCGCGCTTATCCACTACGTGGATCCTTGCCATGTTGGTGGTTTATACTAATGTATAAACATTAATATGTATAGTTTGTGGCATTTGGAATGGTGTGTAA
This sequence comes from Taxus chinensis, assembly GCA_019776745.2. NCBI lineage: Eukaryota > Viridiplantae > Streptophyta > Pinopsida > Cupressales > Taxaceae > Taxus > Taxus chinensis. Next base: position 938,459,012 of record CM034147.1, on the reverse strand, counting down.
GTGGAATTACCAAATAAATAAAAACTTGACCCATACCATGGGGTATCAAAATTAATTAACTCGGTCATCATGTAGTCCACTTATTGTCTCCTGATAGGAAAATCAAGTGAATTTGATGAGTGATGGCAAGCCACGTGGTGGTTTGTGGACCCACCACATTGGCAATCATACCATAGTCCACACGGCAGCCGGGCTCCCCTCTGTAATAAAAGTTGAGCCTCTTGTTCCTGTGCACCATTTTTTACACTAGTCGAAGACCGGTGATTGAAAAACAACAAACTACTCCCTTTTTTCCTTTTTGCCACATGTCACAGTGCCATTGGTCCAATATTGACTAGTTGGCTAGAGTTGAGTTTCTCGCTGTCTAAACTTTGACCGAACATATCTAGATCTCCCGATGTCTGTTTGCCATGTTCTCACAGTCGTTGGAAAGCTCTTGAGATGATCTCATGCAACTGACACCATTTAGGGATGTTTAAGGAACTTTCAAAAATGATCCCCTAATCACCCACCCCCCCTACATCAATATCATCTAGTATCATCCCAGGTGCTAGCATAAAAACTTGGAACTAAATCATGAATCTAAAAACATGTGGTGCCATCTGCAGATACATCATCAAATATGAAAGTAGAAAGTATACACATTTCTGAATCTAAAATATACCACATACATGAAAGGAAAGAATAAACAAACATCATGAATCCATCATATAAACGATACATCAAAATGTCCATATATACATGTATCTATCCAGTCAATGATCAAAACAATACATCATTGATACAATATGCCATCAAAAGGGGGCATGCATCAAGAAGAATTAGGCCTTCATCATGAGGCATCATCAAAATGAAATAATATACAAAGCTATACAAAAAATCAGCCTTCATCAGAGGCATATATAAATAATATCTATATAAGAAGAAAGTGGAGCTCAACCAAAACTCTCACCTTCACTGGGGCTCCCGGGTCTGTCACTTGGTTGACAGAACAATGGTGGTTGGGGAGGACTTGCACTAGATGGACTACCAGACTCACTAGATGGCCCCTATCCAGCCGGCTACTCTAGCATGGGCTGCCTAACTGATCTCAATGAGTGGCCTGATCTCTATGACCTGGACCCTATCATACTTATCCTTGAATGTTGAGGGAGTACCACTCACTACTCTAGAGGAACTACCTAGAAGTAGGTAGTCCTGTAGAATAACGCCTCACCACCAAGCCTCATGGCATCATGGATCAAGTCAGCATCTCTTGAAGTAAGGACTGCCTAAAGGGAAACATCTTGCTCACCAATCACTCCACCTAAATTAGCCTCAGCCTGTCTCGAAGAGGCAACCTCTCAATCCCCGCTCTACTGTAACAGTCTGCACCTATGCTTGGGCCTCATCCCTTTGTGCTAGGAGACCCTATGACCGTCTATATACATGGTCCCTCTAGGCCACAACCATTCATACCTGAGTCTAGGACTGGTGTAGGGGGCTCAATATCTGATCCCCCTGTGCAGCCATCTCTCACACCTGACTCTACCATGCAACACTATCACTAGCCTACGTGGCCTATGCTCGGGCCTGTTCTCTCTCTGATGTCAAAATTTGTATCTGTGCCTAAGCCTGGTCTCACTCTAATGTGAGGGCCTGTACCTAGCTCTTTTTTGTATCTCTCTCGCCAGCCACCTATATCTGAACAACGATGGCTGGCTATAATTGTTACTGAAGAGTAGCTCGTTACCCACCTATTCTGCTACTCTCCAATGTATCAAAAGGTGACCCCTATGCTGGTAATACTTGCTAAAGAGGGGTATAAATCCCTACTGGAATGCCCACTAGGGGAAACTCTATGTCCATGGCCCTATCTATCTCGACTGGGGCCTAAGGACCTATTCGTGTGGTTGCTATGAAATGGGACACTGTCCCATACCTCTGACATGCTGGGGCACATCGGGCCCACCCTCATCATCATCATCATCATCACTATTATCTCCACCCTCGCCGCCGCTAAAAGGCCGCACTAGAGGAGGCCTCAAGACGGCATCATATGCCACTCCGAGAATGCTCAAATGGCATGGGAGCACACCATGGTACCATGGCCCGTACTCCAGTATAGTACCTAGATATCTGATCTGCCTAAGTGGCACACAAATAGTAGGTGCCACGTATCGAAATCTAGCTAGTGCTCTATCATAGGTAATCTATGGACCCATATCAAAGTGCTCTCTAGCTCTGCAAGCGTACCATTTATGTGGCCCAAGAAAATCCTAGGTAAGGATGAACTACCACTGACATTGATATACCCTATATAACTCCCACATATAGCTATGGCTGCCCAAGATAAAATGCTCAACAGTGGTCGTGGTAAGCTCTAGACCATCCTCTGGCCACTAAAAATTTCTATAAGGCCTCGAGGCAATGGAAGCATGGAGTAGCTCATCTAGCTCACATCTGTAATGGTATGTAACCCCCATGAAGGGTCACACATCATCCCCTACCAGGACCCAACCCATACTAGAAGGCTCGTCAGGAGCCCGACCTCTCAGCACACCTAGGGGGTGACCAATAGCAATGTGGTCCCATGCCTGAATCTGTAATAAATGAGAAGGTCCTGTTATCCAAATGTGCCCCCTGCCCATTTTGTGGCTAACTCCCTTTCATTATTTCCTTCTATTGTGCCTCAGTCATAAATTTTTACATTTTAGGCACTCAAAACCTTCTGGAAATGGAACCATTGGATAGAGATCTTTCTCAGCTTTCCAGAAAGGTAAATTTTTCCTCCTAACTCCACGTATTTTTCAAGTTATGGCTCAGTGGAGTTTTGGTGGGAAATTTTTCCCTAGAAAGCCCGCATCCAATCAGGAGCTGCCACGTGTCCAAGGGCGAAAAAAACACCAAGCGACCCAAAGAAAAAAATGGTTAGGAAGGGACCACGCCCAATTAGAATGTGCCATGTGGCACCTAGAGTGGCGGAGCGTAGGGAAAATTTGAAAAATGTTCCAAAGACCAAACGGGTAAAAATTCAAACTTTTTGCCCGCCGATCCGATTTTGGCCTGTTTTTTCCCTAAAACTTTAAATCACCATAACTTTCGATCCAAAGCTCATATTTTCATGTTCTTTATATCAATGGAAAGTTGGTGAAATTATCTACAAGATTCCATGGTCAATTTTGAATTTTGGTTCATTTTGGAGGGAGAAAATCAAAAAACACTTCTGGTATGCGCCCATGGACAGAACTAACGTTTCAACAACCAATTTTAATGTAAAATGGGTCGCATTCTTCTCCAGCATGGTCAAAAATGTTAGGGCATGGGTTTGTAAGGACCTCCATGCTATTTTTAATGCATTTTGGTCAATGGGGAATGGCTCCCACATTTTTTCACGTTTTCTCTCTCCTGGGCTCGACCCATGCACTGTAAGAGCCAGATTTGGCTCATTTTTCAAAGGATGAACACCTTTTTGCACAGCAAGCTTCTATTTTCACCTTTAACAAGTGATTTTGGAAGGATCAGACCTTTTCAGGGATTGTAATAGTTTTCTACCTCTTTGGTGTTGGAATGCAAGGATTTTGATGTTAAAAATCACAATGCAGGCTCTGTGAATGCTTTCAGTCCTCTGTATGTGTTGCTTGCTTCATTTCAAACTCTTGATTACAGCTTATCAACCTGTGCATGATGTTTTATGTTGCAATTTCTGATTTGTGTCAATTTTCATGAACAAGAAGTGCTCACCACTCCTTTGGTGTATCACCCTTATCAGTTTAGTTTCAATTTTTTCATTTCTTATCCCTGTCTCCTTGCAAATTAGGATAAAATTAGGATCTAAACCTCTGAAGTTGTGAAAATAATAGATCTAATCAGAGGAGTTTGAGGAACCATCCTCTAATATGGAGATTACTCTCTCATTTTTACAAGTCCCACACTTGGAGAGAGGTTTCAATGTTGTGAAATCACACTGGATGCCTAAAACATCAATTTAGAAACCTGATTTGCATCCAGGGGTGCTGCTAATTTGCAACAACAGGTCCTACCATCTTCTGACAGTAGTAGGTGATTAGATGGAGATTCTAATATAAATGTGCTAATATGCACTGATCCCAGTAGGAGGTATGTCCCTCCACCAAGCCCAAAATCACTCCTAAGAGTCCTAGCAGAAATGAAGCACTAGTCTTGTAAGGGAGTAGAACTCCACTGACAAGAGCCATCATGTAGACCACTATGCAGGCTAGCTCTTGATCATCTATGCATCAGGATAGTCTGATAGACATCCCACACCATGGTATGGTGGGAACACCAAAAAAATGTGTGATGTGATGCTGAATGTCACTCTAGTGGCTCATCGTCTTGATAAGCTATCCCTGGATCAGGACTCACATGATGCTCCATACATCCTCTAATGCAATGGTCATCTCCCCAGTTGGGAGGTGAATTCACTAGCTCCCATTATGCCACCGCTCTACTATGGCTATCAAGATGTTGTGATCTAAAGTGATTTGGGGCATCTTGACCACATAAGATAGCCCTGTCACATGTAAAAGGCTTGTCAGGGTCACTTTATCCTCATCATCGAACTGCGCCTCTATCACAGCCAACCGTTTGTAGTGCTAGCGAGTTTGAAGAATAGCTAACATACGCTGCAAAATCAACACAAGTGTTAGACATCTAATATTTCTATAATATTTTTCTAAGGAAAAATATAGCTTTTTACACATCTAATTTATTGACTATTCTTTTCTTCTAAAGTAATCTCACCTTTTTCTTCTATAACTTGGTTATTTTTCTAGCTAGTTGTCTTTTTCTCACATGCTTCTAGTGCATATGTGCCTCCTTTGGCACCTGCATGCCCTAACCAATGTGTACGTGCCCCTGGGGATGCATACATGCACTAACTTTCTCCTCCTTTTTTGGTGTTAGCCATACTGGATGCATACGTGCCCTTCATAATGCCTACGTGCCCATTTCGACGCACATGTGTGTGCGTGTCCGTCTAAACCCCAACCGACGCTTGCGCACCCCCTTTTGTCTTTTCTACGGGTACACGTGCACGCACCCATATTTCCCAATGGATACATATGCGTGTACCTACTTCTACTGAACAGGTATGTATACGTGTCCCTCTCCCCTGGTGAATGGATGTGTGAGCATGTCTGTGTCAATTTTGATGCATGCGCATGTGCGTACCCATCAATCCAACACATGAACCTACGTACATACATCAAAATTCCTCCTACCTACCCTAAAAAACCCTAAAAAGTGTAATTAATGCGTAATTAATGGGGGGGTTAGGGCACTCACGAATGGTCCATCCACCAGGTCCCACATGTACCCTGGATGTGATCCACGTGCCCCTTCCTCCTCGGTATCCTCACCATCTCACTCCAGGGCTCTCTTTTTTGCTCGTGGTAAAAATTTACAGAGGCTCTGGTCGAAATGAATTGGTTGTGATTGTTTTATTGACCCCGAGTAAGTATATTAACCCATCGTGATGCCCCTGGGGCATGTTTTCTCCACCGTGATCATTCTAACCTTCTTCTATCCACTGTGATAATTAGTTTTGTATTAAAATAATTTTTTTTACTAATTTTCACATGCTAGGGCACTTCGTGCCGTCCAACGGTCACTTCTTCATCACACTGAGATAATTCATGAATCTTTCAGGCACCTTTTCCCACCTTCTCGTCTATTTTTCATCTATTTTCCCCTGTTGTGATGATTATGTACTAATTTATTTTAAATAAATTATTCTTGATCCATCTTTCTTCTTGTGGGCACATATTCTGAGCCTTTTGATAGCTTTTCCTTTCCACTACCACCTACGTGTGTATTTTTGGAAGATCTTTGATCTTTTAAAAATTCTTCTGACTGATCAAAAACCTAGAAAAAAATAAAAAAAATCAAAAATATATTTAAACAAACCACAAAAATATTAGACAATATCAAAATGGTTTAAAATTGATTGAACCAATCATCTACGACTGAAATCTATGTCTATTACATGACACTCATCCCAGATCTTGCTGACATTCTCAAATCATTTAAAAAACAACTCACGCATCACCAAAATATTAAATCACCTAAACAAGCTATGTTTCTTACTTCATATGTACTCTGGGGCACTATAAATTGCCTGGTACTATTTTCGTTGTGCACATCACTTTTTCATAGGACAGAAGTGTCCTCCATCTTCCCCCTTGTATAATATACCTTTCTTGGGGCATCATTCTTCATCCTAGTCATTTATCAAAACATTTGGGACTTCATCTTGATAACAAAATATTTGTGCAACTATCTTGAACATTATTGGTTTAAGTGTGTGTGATTGTACTTATTTCCCTGTCAGATGATTTGGTTTATTTCTTGTATTGCATTACATTTGTGTATGTTGCCTAGAGTTGGTTGTGTTGGCAGAGGATATTTGTTTGTAACTAGGGTTTTAATGTCATTTTACACTTCCGTCGCATGCTCACATTTTAATAAGGAACCATGAGGAGGATTTTAAGGATTATGATGATTAATATATTGGTAGCAATTGATTTGCAGATAGCTCAATATCCCTTTTCTTCTAGTTTCTCATCTTCTCTGAACACTTTTATCTCTATTTTTTTTCTTTTTCGATCATTGATAGAGTTTCTTCATCACCCCATTGACACTTGAGGGGGAATTCGTCATCCTATTAATTTTTCTTCTACCCCTTCAAAATTTTTCTACTTGCTTGTGTTTGTCTACTTTCTTTGAAGTGACATCGCTTACATCACCTCAAAGAGGGGAAAATGTAGACACATGTAGTTTGATCAATACACTATTATTTCTAATGGTGCACTAACGCTTCTTCCTTTTGCAAATTGACAAAACACCACCAGTTAGGCCTATCTAACTCCCTTCCTACGACACCCTTTTGGTCATTTTTTCTCTTATAAACCATTTAAACATGTAGTAATAGCCTCGTTCTAACTACATTAGCTTCTTATTCACTTCTAGATCACTTCTATTAGCTCCTTGAAAATTCAATCCACTTCGTTGGATTGAGTAAACCCTTTAGAACCCTTCCAGTACCCTAATTACTCTCTAAGAGAGATTAATTAGTCTAAAATAGGTTAATTACCCTCTAACATAGTCAAATCACACTTTGACTTGCTAAAGTGCTTTTTGGACTTTAGCCTTTGTCCCACATGCACCCAAATCTCCCTTTTCTTCCAAACCAAAAATTATAAATAGGGCTATACCCCCTCCCTCATTTCCTAAGAATTCTCTCTTCTTCCTAGCACAAATTATAGCAATTTGGTTAGGCTTTAGTTTGTATTTCATTTTCTTTCATTTGAGCTAAAAGCATTTAATCTTGTATTTCATAGCATTAACATAGAATAAAATGGGAAGATTCATTGGCCTTGAAGCCATTAATGGGGAGACCTCTTTCTCTTAACACATAAACTAAATGCTTAGATCCTCTTAGGTTTATTATTTTATTCTTTCAAAGAATAGAGATTAACTTTATTTGCTTAGTTTTCATGTTTATTTCAAATTAATGTATGAAAAGAAGGAGACCTTTCTCATTTCTTATCACATGGTCCATTGATTAGATTGTTAAAATCCTTTGGGGTTTCTTTAGAGATTCTTACCCCAAATCCATGGCTTTTACAACTTTTCATTGAACATAATCACCATCATATAAAATGCTATCACTAACTTCATGATGTTTCTCCAATGTGCTCATTTTGTGCTTCAAAGACCACATTAAGTTGTTAAGCTTGCTTCAGAGACCTTGCTTTGATACTAGTTATTGGAAGCATAACCACTTAGAGTTAGGGGTGAATAAATGGTAAATAAATATTTTTTTCAATTAAGAATTAACATACATCAACCATTCAAAGAATTCACTAAACATTATTCAATATATAGATTAAGTAATGCTTAACCAAACACATGAGCATGCACAATGAGAGAACAAGATCAAAATTACACCATATTTATGTGGGAAAACCTTATAGGGAAGAAAAATGACTAAAAAAAACTTTATTATAATAATGAATCAAATTTAGTTGATGTTGTCATGTAAATGTGTAACAGGGAAATTGACGATTTCCGAACACGACAACTATACCCCGATGTCAAAATTTTCATTTTTTATCATTCCCAGGAACCCCAAGCTAAATCCGTTCGTCTGTTCCCCCGTATTTGATGTAAAATTTTTCCCCTAGGTGATTCAGGAAAGTCTTCATTCCCCCTAGGTGATTTTAGGGAGTTCTACAAAAACACTATCTCATGGCAGTATAGGGAAGGGCTATCACTGGCCTTCCAGGATCAGATCACCCCCCTGGAGTGGAACGGAAGAGAAAAATCAACACGGAGGTGAATGAAATACCTTGGAACATCATGGAATTTTTTTTGGAAGGTCTGGGAAGTTCTGCAAGACTTGGAGTAGTTTGAGTAAAAAACAAGGTTCACAAGCCTAGGTGGTACATAGGCCTAAAACAACTGTTGAGCTTTAGAAGAAGATTTCGGGAGCTCCAGTTGGATTTAGAAGTAAAAAAAAAACATCATTGAAAATAGGATTCTAATACCTACATGATGGTAAAATAATATTTTTCACAACACCTTGGCGCATATGATTGAAAGGTAGTTTTTCTCATGCACAAGTGGAGTACTAGATCAAAAATCTGATTTTTTAGGGATCATATGGCTGAATCAAGACATGAAACCCCCATAATCATTTAAAATTCCATTTATAGTCAGGAGCATATAAAATTTCACCAAGAAATTCCACCAGGAGCTCAAGTTATCCTCGTTCTAAGTTACCCTCTCAAACGCAGTTTAGGACTTAGTCATTTTTTTGAGAGGACACGTGTCAGCACCAGGAGCCTGGTGGGATTTCATGTCCCCGAAGTCCCTAAGGTCAGGTACATCAGCCCTTGGAAAATTCACCAAGACCCCATGTGACCTCTGGGGCCCTCATATGACCTCCAGACTTGACAAATCAACCCTTAGGTGCTTATTTGGAGCATGCGTTCCCTGCCGTTAGATCGGGCACCACGTGTCAGCTCCAGGACCACCGTGGAATTTTATGTCCCTTGTGCACCTAAGGTGGGGGACATTATACCTTGGAAAATGTTCCCATCCCCCATAGGTAGTCTTCTGGACACCCATGTGACCTCCTTTCAGCTCTTAGGTGCATTTTTGGAGCATCCATTCCCTGTCGTTGGATCGGGCACCACGTGTCACCTCCAGGACCACTGTGGAAACTAATGTCCCTTATGTAGCTAAGGTGGGGGAAATCAGATATGTAAAAATGTTACCATCCCCTAGGAGGAGTCTTTCAGACACCCACGTGACCGACTTTCAACCCCCAGGTGCATTTTACAAGTAAATCCTCTGTCGTCGGATCGAGGACACATGACATCGCCTTGACCACCGTGGAAATTCATGTCCCTCATGTCCCTAAGGTTAGGGAAATTAGGGACATAAAAATGCACCCAGCCCTTGCATGTTCATGTTTTGAAAGTTTAAATTTGGCACTTAGCCATTTCTTCCCCCTCATTACTCCTTCACAACTTCATACCTTGCCATGGCTCCGTGCATGATTGTCCAGACACCCGGTCCACCATAATTGCTCTAAACCAGCTCCATCATGGCCACATAATCTCTCCAAACCATGAATGCATAGAAATATTCAGGCCTCATAGAAAAATGAAGTGAAATGACAAAGAACGAAGATAAAAATGGAGATTTCTTGCCAGATAACTATGAAGTCACCCGATCAAAAAATCCTCATATCTTGCAAGATACAAGTCAAATAAAGATGCCATCTTTTGAAAAATTCCTCATTTTTCAAGGTGATCAAGATCCAACAAATAAGAGGTAAAATAATGCCCAGAATCATTTGCTCTAACAAAATCCTTTCTTTGTGCACCGGTTCACATTTGTCAGATTTCCCGTCATTCTGGAAATGGAAACGAGATAAAAACTTACACACAAACTCCAAATGTAAAATCTATCACAATGGATTTGTTTTCATTGCAAATAGATACAAAAACTATACCTATAAATTTTGAGCTCTGTTAATGGCCACCATGACAAATCTATGCCCGAAGCCACTGCCAGGTTAAAATTTCAAAATTTATTTCTAGGTATTCTAGTGGGCGAAACTATGTAAATTCGGATGGTGTGATCGTAATGACAAGAAGAGTCCAAAAAATTATGTTTCGTCACAAATCGAGCACTGGAAATACACTTTCTAAAAATAGTAAGTTTTCCTATACATGCTTGCTATTTTTGGCAAGTCTTCATCAAAAGCGGCTATGGAAAGAGTAGTGTGCACTTGAAGATCTCCAAAAGGCTAGAATGATTATCCAGTGAAGAAAATAGTGGAAATGACCATTTACTAAAAATATTAAGTCACATTCAAAGGGTAGTTTTGGCACAATGGGACATTCAGGACTTCATTGTATTTGGAGCTTTCCATCAACGAGGATCAATAGACTTCATCGGGAACGACATCTCCTCTTCTTCTTCTCTCTCTATTTCGCTCTCTTCTTCTCCCCAAATTTCTCTCACTTTCAAATGTTCTAATTCTTTGTTGGGGTTTACATTTTTGATATACCTTTAAGTCACTTAAAAGTGACTTTAGAAACATAATGTAAATTAAGTCACCTTTCTTTTATAAAAGGGACTTAAATATTTGAAGTGGAATATGAATAGTCTTAAGTCATATTAAGGTATTTAAAAGGTCATGAGGAAGATGAAGAGTCATATTCTATTCTATAAATTATAAATCCATTCCCATTTCAAAGGGTTGGTGATTGATCTTGTAAACTCAAGAGTATATTTTACCTTGAGAGAACAAAGGATATAGCCAAATTCTTCCATTCCCCTCATTCTCAAATTTCCTCTATTCCTCCATTATGTACAACTTTGGTTTGAGTAATAAATACAAGAAGGAGTTTCCAGCTTTCTTTGACTAAGGGGTTTCTTGATACTTTGTGATCGATAAATTCTATTTGGTCTTGTTGTTATTTACAGAGTTGTTTCTTCTCATGAATACAAGTGTTGAAGTTTCTAACTAGTGTGTGTGTAGTAATATGATTATCTACCTGCAACATTAGCTACCCTACCTCTTTTCTCACTCCCTTTCTCACTTTCAGAAAAATTTCTCTCTTATCTGTAAGATTTTTTACAGGGTCAGTGGAGTGTCCCTGTTGGATCCCCGGTCAGAAGGCCACCACAAAAATCCACCTTTTCATACACATGCATATACGGTAATTGCACCATTTAAGTAGAGGGACTTAGATTCCCATAGCGTTGGTGAGAAATCCACAAGTTTGTCCACTCGAAATTTTTTCTCACCAACAGTTGAGAAACAACCCAACAAGGAGCACCAAACCCTAGGTTTAGTGAGGCAGCAACCCCACAAGGAGCACTTTTTTCACCGGATTCTTAACAAATTAATGAAACAAATAAAGTGTGATAGGCCAAGGAGGAATACATATTTTTCATGTCAGTTGAAGTTTGTGCATGCGTTCTGATTTCCTGATCCAATGCTGATTACGAATACTCCCTTTTGGCTAGGAGGAACTACATATAAAATGTCAAAAAATACTACCAGATAGAGTTAAATAAAACAACAAGTGGGATGCAAAGTAGAAACTAGATCTAGGAAATGTGATGCTTCCTGAACAGGCTATCAATCCACTTTTTAAATAACAATATTAATTCTATCCAAAATAAAAATGAAATAAAAATATTATTGGAATTGAAATGATTTAGGTATCTCATACAAAAAAATAAGAAAGGTCAAATAAAAGGTGATTGAGGTCAAAACAGGTCAAGTGATGGGCTAGTCTTGGGTTACAGGTTTGGTACAAGCTCTGGGTAAGGTCTCGTAAAGATTAGGAGTGATTCTAGGTTGTTAAGGAATGTGTATGAGCTTTTTGGTCTGAGGTATGTTGGCACACACAGTAACCAATATCAGCTATGTGACCGATGCTAGTTTTATAGGATGACTGACGTCGGTTGTCTAACCAATGTCGGTAGGGGCAATTAATAAAAATCTCTTAGAAATGGTCTTTAGACTCTTTGTGATTACACATAGGTTGTAAATGGTGGGAGTGAGGTCATGGAATGGTCTAAAACATTTAGAGATGATTAGGATAGAGGAATATAGGTGGAAGGTACAGGTATGGTAGGGTGATAAGTTGGTAGGAGGAAGGGAGGTGTACAGATGTACAAAAAAATAAATTAATAAGATGAATAATAAATCTTACTGAATGAAAACATAGATAAATGAAGAGATATTAGGTACTTACTGAAGAATGGGTTTGGAGAGTACATTTGATGAGGATGGTGATGGTGGAGATCTAGAGAGAAGAGAAGTTGCATTCATGCCACACCAGTTTGAGCCTTCATGCTTATCTGTATGAATTTGTGTTCATGAAGGAGATGATGGATGCCAATGGTTGTTAATGAAATAGATAGAGGGTGATAGGCCAAGGAGGAATACATGTTTGTGATGTCATTTGAAGAATGATGATTGATCCCAATGTTTTTATGTTGATCTTCTTGGGTGAGTAATATTTTGTTATAACCTGAAAAAACTAGCCATAAGTGATAACATCTCATGGCTAGTGATAAGATCAACTAGTTGATCAATACTAGGTAGAGGAAAGTCATCTTTGGGGAAAGATAAATTAAGGTCATGGAAATCCATGCATATGTGGATTCCTCCTATTGATTTTGTGATAGGAAATATGTTAGAGATCCATTGGGGATAATCAATGGGTAGGATGAAGGAAACCGAGAGAAGGTGCTAAAGTTCTTATTTAACAAGAAGGAAAATGTGAGGATGTATTTTTTGTAGCTTTTGTTTTACGGGTTTGGCTTCAGGAACAATTATGATATTATGGACCACAATTTTTGGGTCAATGCCAGGAATATCAACTTAGGACCAAGTAAAAGTGTTGCTATCATCCTAGAGGAAAGAAGTGAAAGCTTCATGTTCAGCAACATCTAAATATTGACCAATATTTAGAATATGCAGGTCATCCTGAGTGTTAATATTGATTTCAATGGTAGACTCATTCAACATGGTTTGCATCTCAAAAGGCAATGATAGGTGAATATGAGAATCTTCTACACCAAGGTAGGTGAGGATAGACTCATCGTCTTGACATTGAATGACATTAATGGATGGTGTATCATCATTGATCATGTCAGGATATAAGAAGGGAAGAGAAGATGGAGCCTTGCCATCGTGTTGATAAGTCAAAGGTCCCATGGAAATGGTGTTCATGAATTTTTTTTTAGGAGGAATAGATTTAAGATCTATAGACTCTGTGGGTGAAGGTGGTGATGTTGATGAATGAGGTGGAGAAGGTGTGTCATCCTTGATGAGGTCAATGTGGGCCTTCTTAGAAGATGGTTTGGAAAATCCAATACCATTGTAGTCTTTGTCTTTAAATGTGGTACACGAGATGACAATATGACAACCCTGTTTGTAGAACCCAAAGCCAAACTCTTTCCATGCACAACAGTAAAGGAAAGTGTGGGAAAAATAGTGGTTGGTGAGATATTGGAGGTCAGATGAAAATGGTTGTGTTTAGGAAGGGGGCTCGGGTGAATAGGTAGAAGTGTCTAGTCCCCCATATGTTAAGTTGGTGTGAAGGTGGGGAGGATCGTAAGGGAATACCTCACCTATGTGATGGTCATAACAAGGATGTTGGCATAGGTTATCATACTCTTGTGGAGTAAGGAATGTGTTTATGTTGTACAAGTGATATTACCTCAGAGTGAGGCATTAAAAAAAACCTTCTAAGGGATCGTTAGTGGATATGTGTGTAGCCAGAATAGATGAAGTACTAGACAATTGGGAAGAAGAAGGATGATTTGGTTGGGAACTAGATGGGTTAGAAGATGGGTTGGCTATAGAGTCCATGAAAGCAATAGGAACAAAAGAGGTAAGCACGGGTGTGATAGAAGAAAACATTGGTGGATAGGGATGTGGGTGAAGGAGAAGTGTCGGCAGTGGTAGATGCCTTAACTGGTATGAGGACATCATTAGGTCAGTAAAAAATGTTGTAAGTTTTAAATGGCGAAGGGTCAACTGGGATGGTATAGTTATGTCCTTCATGTTCAAATTTTACATAGCTATGTAAAGTTGAAGGAAAACAACCCATGACACAGATCCAATGTCATCCAAGCAATAGGTTATACTAGAATTCCCCTTCTAAAATGTAGAATAATTTTGGCATAGTAAGGGGGCCCACATGAACATGAATAATAATGGTGCCAAGGGTGGAAGTGATATCGTCATTGAAAGAGAGCAACGTAACTGGGTTATTATGCATGTATTTGATGGGATGCACATTTTATTGTATACATGGGAGGAGATGATGTTGATGTTGGCACTTGCCATTGATCATAACACATTGAACATAAATATTATCGATATAGATGGAGATGAAAAGAGTGGGATCAAGGTCATATGATTGGAGAGGTATGATCTCCTCATCAAAAAAGTTGAGGGCGGTGACTTGATGAGTGGGAGTGGGGGTAGAAGAAGGAGATGATTTGGTAAGAGAGGCCATGTGGTGAGGGGTGATAATGGAGGCTACTAGTGTGGGGTCATTAGGTAAAACCTCAACGGATTACAAAACCTCCATGAGGGCTTGTCGATGAGATTTAGAGGTTTAGATGAGATTGTATAAAGAAATTTATAGAAGGGATTGGTGTAATTGTTTTATTATTGTACAATGGGTGACCCCGTTAGAAATAGGGTATGTGTGTCCTTGAATGGTGATTTTGGGTGCAAGTGCAGATGATATGTTAGGCACAGGATTAGTGGATGGGCTAGTTACTTTTTCTTTTCCTTTGTCTTTTTGGGCACAAGTGGCAACTTGGATCATGCTAATCTAAGGAAGAGAGGTGGATGGATAAGGTATGTCATGAGTAGCATAATGACATTATGGACAAAATCCTAATGTGGGGTAAGAACCTTGTGAAATGAGTAAGGAACACTAGCATTTAGGCAGAGGTTTGGTCAAATATCTAATACAGACCATGTTGATCTCAAATGTTGGAGGTGGAAAAAAAGGTTATGGATGTGGAGATGTAGGTGGATAGATAGGTAATGATGAGGACGTGTGGTGATTAGTGAAGGTGGAATAGAGTCCTCATATAGAAGATCATCATCATCAAAAAAATTTTCAAGAGGACATAGTTGGAGAAGAATGGTTTTTAGAGCCTTACAGTTCTCTACATCATGTCCTGACACATGATGGTAGGCACAAATTTTAGTTTTGTCAAACCCTTTTAGTTTGGGTTTGAGTGGGTCATAAGGTCGAAGCGGCAGTAATGTGATAACCAAGGTCTCTAAGAGGTTGGCTAAAATGTCAGCATAAGACCCTGGGAATGGATCACAATGTGAAGTAAGTGTGGGTTTGGGTGAAGGTGTGGATGATTGTGGTGCAAGAGGTATTATAGGAGTTGGAATAGGTTTGACACCCAGTTTGGTAGGTGGTATTGTCTTAGGTGTTGATGGTACCTACTTGGGTAAAGGTATAGTAGATGAACTAGCAATAGAAAGTATCATGGGTTAACTACCTTTTTGGAGGGTAGTGGGTTTTTGTCCTTGGATTGCACCTTCTTGGGTAAAGGTAAGGTAGGAGTACATGATGTAGAAGGGAAAGTGGATGGTGGAAGATGACGGGTTAGCCAAAGTGATAAAGGAGGTTCGGTAAAGGTTATTGGATGAGGTTGGGTGGTATGTATGGGTTGAAGTCACATAGGTAGTGATGGGGTTATGGTAGATGGTGGAGGTAAATGTGGTAAGAAAGCTATGGGTGATGAAGAAGGTTGGACATGTATGTTGATTAGAAAACACATGACAGAAAGAATGCAAGAAGTCCACTCAGAAATGTGAGTCATATTCAAAGGCGTGAATGGATGGAGAGAACACGTGCATGGAGCAGAAGTGAAGATTTCAAGACTTAGTTGTTTTTGCTCATGAAGGTCTATTTTTAGAGATGGCATGTAGAGCACAAAAATGAGGCAAAAAAATGCGTTCCATGCATTGGATATTCTTGGAGGATCGGATACCAAGAAATTTGTATGGACATAGGCCAGAAATAGCTTTGCTACTGTCAGTTAGCTAGTAGTAGTCTATTGTTAGCGCACTTGCATGTGTGGCTAGTTTTGTAATAGTGCATGGCTATTAGTAGCATGTGACCTATTTTTGGAATGGATAAGCGGTGAAGGGAAAGTGCTCACCCTTATATATATATATATATATATATATATAGAGTATGTTGTTAAATCTGTTACGCACATACTACTATTATTGTAATAAAGCTTTTGTATAATTATTACATTGAATATAATGGAGGATAATGGCTAAATCTAAGTGTTAGTTTTTGTGTGTATCTAAATCTGATATGTTTGTGATCTCATCATAGTTAATACTTAATTCTGTTCTTCCTTAGGTATAGATTTGGTATGCTCTGTAGAATGATGTGTTAATAATGGAACTATATATATATCTTAAGTCTTCATAATGCTAACATCCTGCAACAACAACCCTTAGAGGGACCTGGTATCTTTGCATGCTTTGGGTGAGCACTCACTCTAGGCTTAGTGATGTGCTAGCACATTTAGGGTCTTATTGGATTTGTATCACTGAATTCTAGGCTGTATCATTAGCTCCATTGTCGAGACCTCTTTTTCAGTTTTTTTTCAGGATGGTTCATGATGAAGACATACCGGTTGACCTTAAAAAGTGTTGAATAATGGATACATGATATTGAATAAGAATACACATGGTGATTTAGAACTGGATCTGAGTTTAATGCATGCTTTGTGGGTGGAACAACATCTATATGATAGTTTATATGAGATTTTTCACTATCTTTCTAGTAGAATTGTACGAGTGGTTGATTACTTATGCATCTAAGTGAAACTAGAGGTATCACACACTTGTTGTGATGCAGGAATAATTCTAGGACCTATATAATGCTGATCTGATTTGGACTTGAGTTATGGATATGTGGTTCCATGGTGTATTAAACAGTTATATCATGGAGTACTCAATTTCCACTTATTTGTGTCCAGAAGTAGCTGAATTCTAGATTTATGATATCCGAGGGGAGCTTACCTACAAGCATTCCTCTTGCGATCAAGATCTTGATGGTAACTTTGAATCTGGAGAGTAAACTAATGGCTAACTAAACCCCACCAACATGGGGGTAGGAGTATGTTTGGTGAAAGATGGTAGACCTAGCAGTAGTAGAAAGGAAGAGAGAGGAAAGGCAACTTAAGTATAATGAGGCATGTGAGAGGGAGATAAGGAAGCAACGTAACATTATAAAAAGTATGGTGTTGAGGAGAGAGATGGCTCGTGAAGGATTTGAAGCTCACGTAGAATACATGGAGATAGAGCATTAGGAACTCCACCATCTGGGAAAGCATAACAGTGCTCCCCCTCAGCCTCACATAGAAGTGCGCTAGAAGAGACTACCTAGGCCACAAGTGCACATCATAATCAACCTTATAACCTTGCCGTTGCATTTGGTTTTTCATCATCTAGTACAAAAAGTAGTCAACAAGCTAGTTCAATCACTGGGGAGGGGAGTAGGAGTGAGTCTTATAAAAGGCATAGCAATGGCAGCACAAATGACTTCATTGTTATAACAAGAGT
Source organism: Taxus chinensis (assembly GCA_019776745.2). Lineage (NCBI taxonomy): Eukaryota > Viridiplantae > Streptophyta > Pinopsida > Cupressales > Taxaceae > Taxus > Taxus chinensis. The sequence goes on along the minus strand of CM034147.1, from coordinate 938,441,344 downwards.
ACCTTTTTGGGTTGTATCATCAACACAAATACAAGTGCGCTAATTTTTGAATTAACTTATGGGAGTAGTAACGCTTCGCAGACTGTGGGGTATAGTTCAGTTCTACTATTGGGACATAGGGAAGTACATATTCTAGTCTGACCCCAAATGCAGGTTTAGGATCATGAGGCATAGGTAGCCTTTGGTTTAGGTAGATTTGGTGGTTCTAGAGGGCAAGTGAAACATAGGAGGTTCTGGATCAGGTGGGCAAGGTCCGCCACCAACCCCAAAATATTTACATGGAGATGTCTTCTTTATTTCTAGTTGTATAGGGGCATAGAATATTCTATTGAACATGTGCACTGTGTGAAATATTGTGGTGTGAAAAGGAATCATGGCTTCTGAGCTATGGAACTCCAATTTTCCACTATGTTACAAGGGCATGCACACACTAGTACAAATGTTTGACCCTATGAGACTTACAAGATTATATGGCTTAAATAATGCATTCTTAAAGAGTTTTATATCCTTGAGTTTGAGAAGAAGAGTATAAGTGCACTCAGGATATTAAGCAAGGCACTATGAAAAGTGTTAGAGAGTATATGTA